>OX578153.1:13520975-13585975 GCA_951213105.1 Amaurobius ferox
CTTGTATGTCTGTACAAACGATGCACAAATAAATGTTTTTTCTCTTACGACTTTCTTGCTATGTTTTATTTCTATCATTTAACCGGGTTCATATTGCCCTACTACATGACGGCTGCGCCCATGCTTTCCTGTATGAAATAGTCTTCCTTTCCTATTCCCTACCTCCGCACAAAATATTGATGAATTCAGATACACCCTGTAAATATTAGCTCTTTTTGTATATTAATACTTTTTCTTAACATTTCGCTTAACTGTTTTTCAATTCTTATGAATGACAACAGTAAATGGTTTTTTATTTTTTCTTTACGAATGGCAACACTAATCTCTTCTATCAGTGTTCCCGGTATCGACTCGATTGTACATACGCTGTGCTTTTTCCAGGTATTCATTTTTTCCTTTTTATTCCTTCTTTATGTATGTCGTCCAAGTAGAAATAGTTTATAGATATAATCTATCTATTTCTTCAGAAACATACATTTTTGCGTTTGTTTCTACAAAAAACTTGGACATGATTAGATTTTTGTAGAGGTTAACAGTTCATGATTTAGGCTTAGAGCCTCGTCCACGTGTATAGCGTTTGTGCTTGATATACTTTTGTTGATATACTTAGCGTTTGTTATACTTTTTTCGATTCCATACCTTTCTTTATGATATTTTTCATTGACTTGTTGATTCGATTTTTATTTTTTTCCATTTGCTTGAGGATTAGTTGATTTTTACTTTTGTTTTGTAAGTCAGTTAGATAGTTGAATTTAGTTTAAGTTTCCCTTTTTTTGTTCCCATACCTTTGAATTTTGTTGATTTTCTGTAACTTGATAGCTTGTATTTTGTATTTTTTATCCATTTGATTGATGATTTGCTGTATTATTTTTTTCTCTGGGTGTTTTAAAAAGTTAGGTTTATCGTGTTATATCTTCTTACTTTTCGTTCAGTGGATTTTCAAACTACTATTATTATTATAAATATATATATATATATATATATATATATATATATATATATATATATATATATATCCCGTGACAGAATCCCGCGATTGAGCTGAATAATGCATATGCAAATGAGGGTATGCGTTGTAAGTGATTAGAATTTCACAGTCACCGCTCATGCGTGTGCTCAGCAGCGTCTTCTGAGCTGCTGTTTCAAAGACGCTGTATCAGTAATTTACGGAGTTTGAATGGGAACGAATGATCGGCCTTCGTAAATAGGGGTTTCTTATCGTGCAATAGCAGCTCCTATGGAGTGCAATGCCAAGATAGTGATGTGACTGTGAAAACAGTGGGCTGAAGAGAACCGGGCCCCAATCTGACAGTGGACGACAAAATGTTACGTCAACACGGGATGATAAACACCTCATTATCATGACAGTAATGGACCATACAGCTTCACCTTGACAGTTGGCAAAACGGTGGAGCACTGCTACAGGCATGTCATTGTCTGCTCCAACAATTCGTCGGCGTCTGCTGCACTCTAGACTACGTGCAAGAATTCCTTTGTACAGGATTCCCTTGACACAAAATAATCGACGCCTGCGATTGCAATGGGCTCATTAACATAGACACTGCCGTGCAAATTGGCAACAAGTCGTTTTTCTGATAAATACCACTTTAATTTTGGGTACAGTGATGGCCAGATCTATGTTAGAGGCTATAGCGGTGAAAGATACCTTTCGGAGTGCGATATCTACCACCATTCTGGATCAATGCCAAGCGCGATCGTCTGGGATCTTTGGGTATCTTGGACGATCTCAGCTTCTAAGAATTATGGGTAATCTTAACAGAAACCGGCATATCAGAGAAGTTCTGAAGTCCGAGGTAGTACCCTTCCATCAACCCATTCCGGGAGCAACATTTCAACGGGACAATGCTCGTCCACTTGTAGCTAGGAATGTTCAAAACTTCTCTTTAGCACAACAGATACAGCTTCTTACATAGGCTGCCTGTTCACTGGATATGTCACCTATTGTACATGGCTGAATTTTGTCAGTCTGGATCTCGGTCGTGATGCTCGCCACGTAGTTAATATAGCTGAAATTTGTGTTTGCTTAGAAATAATCTGGAATGCTCTTCCTTAGATACACATTTAAAATATGTTTGATCTGATGCTACTTTGTATGGAAGCACTTATTGCAGCGCGTGGTGGCTTAATTTTTCGAAATGATTATTTATGTAACATTACTAAAAGTTTTTCAAACTAGAAATCCTTTTTCAAAATTTCATTCGAAAGTTTGGGATTTTTTCCGAGTATTCGATTGTGTTTAAAATCAGGGTTCCAGTATTCACCAAATGTGGTATTTGTACCAAATTTCGTTCGCAACTTTCCATTTAGTCGTGAGATGTCGTTTTCACAGTCTGACAGACACACACGTGCCTCACAGACATCACCATACACAGACATCACCTCAAAAACGTTAAAGTTTGATTCGAGTTCAGTAAGGCATGATACGTGCTTTTTGTCGAATGTGAATTTTCGAACCCGTTACAATACTTTCCTTATACATTTTACTATGCAAATAGGAAAAGCAATGGTGTCTATCGATTTCGAAGGCAATGAAAGAAGACATCTTCATTAGAGCTAACAAGATGCGGAATGCATTCGCCAGGACACAACGTTTAAATGATATTTAAACAGCAATCGCGACTGATGCATAGAGAGAAGGCTGCCAACGGTGGAGAATAAAAGTAGTAAAAGCCAAGGAGTAAGAAACGAATCGTGGAACATCATGAATGAACTCATGAATGAATGAATAAAGGATTCACGGCACTGGTTCAGTTAGGAAAAATAGGAGCATAAGTGTCCTATAAGGTTTAAAATTGCGACTAATCGGTTTCGAAAGCTACACGACTCGTTCAAACAAGCTGTGTGAGTTATAATTTTTCTCATACCAGAATTCATGTTTTTCGAATTTCACAATACCGTGTTACCATTCATTTTAAAAGGATTGAAACTTATATTGATGTATACTATAGTTGGCGATGTACTCTTGAGGGGGATCTAACTTGCCCCCTAAGGGGACGGGCTAATGACGTCACCAACAAAAAATTCTATAGTAGCCATTTTTCACAACGATTATTCAAACTATTAAGTCTCGTGATCAAGAAGTTACAAGTAAACGCTTTTATATATGATTATGTTTCATTTTGTCCTATGCTGACATGTCAAAAAATTAACAAAGTTTTCGCTCGAAAAATTATATATATATTTCTAGATTCTTTGATAACTAAGCCAGATATAAAGTTTGGCGAAAATTAATTAATATTTGTGTCTGCTACCGTGTACGCAAGAAATCGACCACAGACATCAGACAGACATATAGACACTATTCCAAAAATAGTCAAACCGTGTTCAGAAACAGATATTGGCATCAAAATCTCGTAATCAAAAATTTTAGAGAAAACAGTACTTTTTTGTACAACTCTTTTTTACTGAAACAGTAAAACATAATATGAAGAAATTAAAGGGATTTGGAAGCTAGGAAAGCTAACTTCGTCAGTATAAACTTCTTAAAAAAACAAAACTTCCGAAAACAGTTAGAAAATTGTCTAACAAGTACAAAAGGAAGCAAAACGAAATTAAAACATTAAACCAAAAATTTCTAAGCAGGAGATAAGAAATTACAATTGTCATTAATAAGGGAATTTGACTGAGAAAAAAAATCAAGAAACTTTTAAGAAAGTCTAATTTAGAATTGGCATTAAAAGAAAAAAGAAATATCAATCATGCTTAAAGCATTGATTATGAAACACTTTCCAACTTCAATGCAATTTTATTTTAAAAAGTCGAAAATACAATACATTCCTCGGTAATATTTTAAAACTTATCACAATACTACATTGATTTATTATATTTGAAAACTAAAACCTTCATTGAAAAAAATGAACTTCATTCAAATGACGGCATTGAAATATAAATTGCCTGGCTTAAATATCTCTAAAATGCAATACATTCCACGATAATATTTTTAAAACCATCAATACTACGATAATTTATTATATTTGAAAACTTCATCGAAAACAACTGAAATAAATTCAAATGACGTCATAGAAAAAATAACACGCCTGGATCTCTCTATAAAAGCAGGATTTCATTCATTTCATTCATCACAATACTATAATAATTTATTTTATTTAAAAATTAAGACCATGGAGCTACAATTCATAAACTCTATGCTTAAAACTTCATCGAAAAAAATCGTCCTTCTGTTTATAAAATCAATTAATATTTCATTCATATCAGCCATGCAGACTCCATGGACAGAATTATTTTGTGTTAAACAAATACAGTAATTCTAATACAACTCATTCTACATATTTTGCTGTTTACATTTTACATAGGTGAAAAATAGGCTTAGTTGTAGAAATAATCAAACTTGAATGAGAATTTAAACTCAAATATATTTTCATTGTGTTGTTTTAGTATGTAGATGCACAGAATTTAAGCAAAATTAAAGTAGTTTTAGGACGGATACAACACTCAATATGAATTAAAAAGAACTTTAAGAAATCACGATTTTGAAACAAGATGGATGCCATATATCATTTTGAAGTTGGTCATGTGATCGTTTCATATCATGGTCACGTGATCGTTTCATATAAGATGTGTAATTATTATTTTAATTTTTATTTAAAAAACTACTGAATATATTTCGCTGAATTTTTTTTATATATTTTATGGAACAATTTGACTATTACCTAAAATTTTCGAAGCAATTTGTGAATTTTAAATCCGCTTAAAAAATGTTTGAAAAATTAGGTCCCATAGGGCTCAATGTATTTCATTTTTTCAACCCGGGTTCAATCCAAAACTAATTGGATAATATTATTCATTTATATTCCCATAGTTCCTACAGACCGTCTGAACAACATACTAAAATTTCATTTTGATTAAGTCATTTTTACGGCAGTTATCGTGCTAACGGACAGACAGACAAACAGACAGACAGACAGACAGACAGAATGAACAAAGTCATAAACACTTTTCAACTTTGTTGTAAAGTGTTAAAAACGATCTTAACTTCAAATAAATTTTAAATATGATTAGTTCCAACAATATTAATTTATTTCGTGTCAAATGTACCACAAGATTCGTGTATGTACGTATCATATTAACATTGTCCAGGAAGCTTGCCAAAATTAGCTTAAGAAATACTGCTCTATATTTATTTTTCTTTAAAATAATATGCATCTACCCTATGGAAAATCTTTAAGAGCACTTTACAATTTATGTTTTAGCATGTCATTTTGACGTATATTTTGCTATATCGCAAAATAAATTTTCAAGATTTTTTTAAGGTGTAGCTAATAAATTCGGAAGAAATCCTGTAACAGTTGATATATTAATCTGCCGCTGACAAAATTTGACGTTTTATGTTCAGAATTTGATTGCCATGAATATTTATAGCTAATCTTGGTGTATGCTGAGGTACTGCATAGTTCCCTTTGATGTTTAGGGGGTTTTCATTTTCTTCCCAGTCTGTGAAAATTGAGCTTGTGATTGTCACATAAATTTGTGTATTTTCTATTTTTTTAGCATTTGACATATATGTTCATTTTTTTTAAACTTGTAAAACAGATATTGTATTCGGTGAGTTATGTAGGATTATATTTTGATGGAATATTGTATGCTTTCTAAAGTGAATATAAATTAATTTGATATGGAAAAGTTAAGTGATAAAAATGACTTTGTTTCTGAGTCCTTTTTAACACTTTACAACAAAGTTGAAAAGTGTTTATGACTTTGTTCATTCTGTCTGTCTGTCTGTCTGTCTGTCTGTCCGTTAGCACGATAACTGCCGTAAAATGACTTAATCAAAATGAAATTTTAGTATGTTGTCAGACGATCTGTAGGACCTATGGGAATATAAATGAATAATATCACTCAATTAGTTTTGGATTGAACCCGGGTTGAAAAAATGAAATACATTGAGCCTTATGGGAACTAATTTTTCAAACATTTTTTAAGCGGATTTAAAATTCACAAATTGCTTCGAAAATTTTAGGTAATATTCAAATTGTTCCATAAAATATATAAAAAAAAATTCAGCGAAATATATTCAGTAGTTTTTTTAATAAAAATTAAAATAATAATTACACCTCTTATATGAAACGATCACGTGACCATGATATGAAACGATCACATGACCCACTTCAAAATGATATATGGCATCCATCTTGTTTCGAAATCGTGATTTTTTTAAGTTCTTTTTAATTCATATTGAGTGTTGTATCCGTCCTAAAACTACTTTATTTTTGCTTAAATTCTGTGCATCTACATACTGAAACAACTCAATGACAATATATTTGAGTTTAAATGCTCATCTAAATTTTATTATTTCTACAACTAAGCCTATTTTTCACCTATGTAAAATGTAAACAGTAAATATGTAGAATGAGTTGTATTTTTTAGAATTCCTGTTTTTTTTTAACACAAAATAATTTAGTCCATGGAGTCTGCATGGCTGATATGAATGAAATATTAATTGATTTTATAAAGAGAAGAACGATTTTTTTCGATGAAGTTTTAAGCATAGAGTTTAATTATCTGTAGCTCCATGGTCTTAAATAAAATGTTTAAATAAAATAAATTATTATAGTATTGTGATGAATGAATTGAATGGGAGAAAGTTAAGAATGAAATTCTGTTTTTATAGAGAGATCCAGGCGTGTTATTTTTTCTATGACGTCATTTGAATTAATTTCAGTTGTTTTCGATGAAGTTTTCAAATATAATAAATTATCGTAGTATTATGATAATTCTAAAACTATTACCGAGGAATGTATAACATTTTAGAGATGTTTAAACCAGGCAATTTATATTTCAATGCCGTCATTTGAATGAAGTTCATTTTTTTCGATGAACGTTTAAGTTTTCAAATATAATAAATTAATGCAGTATTGTGATAAGTTTCAAAATATTACCGAGTAATGTATTGCATTTTAGACTTGTTTAAATAAAATTGCATTGAAGTTGAAAGTGTTTCATAATCAATGCTTTAAGCATGATTGATCTTTCTAGTTTATATTTTCCCTAATTCTTCACTCTCAGTAACAACTGAAATTTCTCACACTTTTTAATAGAAAAAATATATGATATAGGCAGCAAATGACTTTTCTTACATTAAGACATATGTCTTTACTTAAGAAAAGGCATTTTCCTTTTCTTCCGTACATTACGATTTCGCTTTTCTTCTGTACAATCTCCCTTCATTTTCAGGGAAATTATGATGTACAAAATTCAAGACACAATATTTTGGCATCGAATGAGAAATATGAGCAACGAATATAAGCACAAATAATACAATGCAGCATACAGATGTTTCGAGGATTTGCTGGATTCCCTTAGTCAGTGCGGGGGAACCAACAAACCTGAAGTCCAAAAAAGAAATGAGCCAACGGTAGGCACTTTCTTGTAGTAAACAATACTGTTAATGACCTAATACAATTCTTTTGTGGACGCCATACTGCTTTATCTTGAGTATAACCAAGAATGCTGTGATAGCTAAAATTTATTTTTTACTTTCCCTGCAATACATGGTAATGTATAGGGAAAGTATTGGAATCATGTCGAAAATCGCAACTCGAGTTTTCGATGGATCTACACGTTTCGAGACCTCTAGAATACGAAAAAACTATTTTTAGCGTGAGGTCTGTGTGTGTGTCTGCCGGTCTGTGTGTCTGTCTGTCTGTCTGCCTGTCTGTGCAGATTTTGTATCCACTGTAACTAAAACACTAATTGACCGAATTTCATAAAATTTAGTAGATAAGTCACTTGTAGGCGAATCTAGTGCTGATTAGTTTTGGGTACGATTCGGAATAAAAGAACCCGCTATTTTTTGCGAAATGGCCTGCAAAGGCTTGTATCCACTCTAGCTGAAAATCTAATAGATCGAATTTCACAAAATTTAGGAGATAAGTCACTTGTGGGTGCTGATTAGATTTTGGTATGATTCGGAAAAAAATAACCTGCCTTTTTTTGCAAAATGGCCTTCAAAAATCGACTAAATCTAAAATAAAAAAACTATGTATGCTGAAATATATCCATTAAATGCTTGTTTTATACGTAATTTTTAACGAAAAAAACAATAAGACCAACACCATTACACTAGGACGTGTCGTTCTCGAGATATTTTTGTTTTTTCGTTTTTTGTCTACGCCACCTTTGAAAATGAGTCCAGTTAATGTCCACCAAATGAGAACGAAAATTTAATTAATAGTGTATAAAATTTAATTAAAGTAAAGAGAATGTGTATATAAGTCTGCAGGGAAAGTCATGTGCTGCCCACATCGGATTTTTACTTTTTAGTGCACTTTACTAAAACCATATAACCTAAATAGTTTTTTCATAATATTTAATTATTTCCCTTTTAGAAAAATGAAAATATATATATATATATTTTTTCATTTCTAATAATACCAAGAATGTTGTGATAGCTAAAATTTATGTTTTACATTTTAGTGCATTTTACTAAAACCGTGTAACTGAAAAAGTTTTTTTTAACACTTATTATATTTACTTTCCCTGCAATACATATTAATGTATAGGGGAAGTATTGGAATCATGCCAAAAATCGCAACTCGAGTTTTCGACGGAACTACACGTTTCGAGACCTCTAGAATACGAAAAAACTATTTTTAGCGCGACGTCTGTATGTGTGTCTGTGTGTCTGTGTGTCTATCTGTGTCTGTCTGTGTGTCTGTCTGTGTGTCTGTCTGTGTGTCTGTGCGTCTGTCTGTACAGATTTTGTATCCACTCTAACTAAAAAACTAATGGACGCAATTTCATAAAATTTGGCAGGTAAGTCACTTGTGGGCGAATCTAGTGTTGATTAGTTTTGGGTAGGATTCGGGATAAAAGAACTCGCTGTCTTTTGCGAAAAAAAGCTTTTATCCACTCTAGCTGAAAAATGAATGGACCGAAGTTCACAAAATTCGGTATATAAGTCACTTGAAGGACACCCTGTTGCTGATTAGATTTTGGTATGATTCGGAAAAAAATAACCTGCCTTTTTTTGCAAAGTGGCCCGCAAAAATTGCCAAAACCTAAAATAAAAAACTACGTATGCTCAAATATATCCATTAAATGCATGTTTAATGCGTAATTTTTAACGATGAAAAGAATAAGACAAACCCCATTACACTAGGACCAGCCGTTTTTAAGATATTTTAGTTTTTTCGTACTTTTTCTACGCCACCTTTGAAAATAACTCCAGTTATCAAATGAGAACGAAAATTGAATTAAAAGTGAATTAAATTTAATTAAAATAAAGAGAACGTGAATATGCAGGGAACGTTTGTAGGGAAAGTCATGTGCTGCCCACATCAGATTTTTTTTATTTTATAATGGGGAAAATGTTTTCTTTTCTTTATAGATAAAAAACGTGAAATATATTGAATGGTACATATCAGTGTCGTATAAAGGATTCCATTATTTTAGATAAATATTTGAACAGTTAAACATTACATATGTTTTTTTGAGACCTTTTAAACATTAATATGTTTGGATAAAGTTATTTTTATTTTAAAAGCAAAATGTTTGAATAATAAGAACCTTCTATTTGTGAATTTATACGGGAACGCAATATCAATTTCACTTCCGTGGATTGAAGTGTATCAAATTTCATCCAATTTCCAAAACCCATTCAAGAAATGTTGTAGAGAAACAAACAAACAGACATCATTGAAAAATATTTGATATGTATTCAGGAAAGCTGAAAATTTACAGATTCATTAAAATACCAGAGAGTTATTGCAAACACCATTAAAATACTTCCATTTATATGAACATACTATATATTGTAAGAAAAGAGTAAACTAAATATAATTGTCTTTATTTATTTAGTTTATTAGAAAACAATTTTCAGTTGTCATGCCTAGAGAGTCTATTGAAAAATATATTGTTTAGGTAGCATCCTAGAGAGCCTTGGAGAGAGGGGTAAAATACAAAAGAAGAAAATAATAACAGAAAATATAAAATAAGAGCAACTTGTAAGCGTAATAAAACAATGAACATTAAACAATTTATTAAAAGACTTATTGAATATTTTAATGCAATCAATGAATGAATCAATGAATATGAATAAGCATAGCAGACAATCCCACTACAATTGTATATTACTTTCCTTATATACATAATGTATAAGGAAAGTATTGTGACGGGGTCGAAAATTCGAATTCGGGTTTTCGACGGGAGAGCACGTTTCAAGCATCCCTGATGACGAATCAAACATTTTTGAAGTGATGTGTGTGTGCGTGTGTGTGTGTGTCAGTGAGTCTGGGGAGACGATAACTGACGAACGAATGGACCGATTCAAAGAAAATTGACATACATTTTAGAACGCTAACATGAACCATTATCGAGATATTGTACATATTTAAAAAAAAATTATCAAAAAGTCATATAAAATAAAAAATATATTTCCTATTGAGGAACATGTTCACTTTTCATATGTAATACCATGCTATAAATTTGGTGGCATCATTTTCGTGGATCTAGTTCGTTCCGTTCATGAAAAAGATACTTTGTGTAGTACTTTCGTATTTGAACGCTAATAGTCATTTATCTGCTGTAAGAATAACTTAGTTCTTCGTCCATAACGCTTGGCGAGATTTTGGCAACAAATTTGGTGGAATTTCGCCAACTTGGCGACTTTTGAAATGTTGCTAAATTAACGAAAAACTCGCCAAATGAATAAAAATGATGCTAAATCAATGACGACTCATTGTTGATGACTACATGGAAAATGATGACTCATTGACAAAAATTCAATATCTTGGAAATAATATAAATAACTATTATAAAAATAATCTATTTTTTGCTGTAAATGTAGTAAATTCATTGCATTATATGAGGAAAGTCATGTGCTGCACACATCATATTTTTTTATGGAGGATATAAGTATGTATGTCTAACCACTGAATTAATAAAACTCAGAAATATTGTGTTAAAACACCTTGTTTACTAAAATGCAAAATTAAAAACGTAAGAACGACTAGTTGGCATAATAATATAGGCATCTAAAACATGCATCTTAAAATAATTTATTAAAAGAGTTATTGAACATTATAATGAAATCTATGATCAATGAATATGAATAAGCGTAGCAGACAATCACGCTAGAGCTATGTATTTTTTTTTAATTTTGAATATATGTATGTCTAACCACTGAATTAATAAAATTCTGAAATATTGTTTTGAAACATCCTGTTTACGAAGCGCCGAATTTGGAATAAAACTCATCGCAAGAAAAATCCAGGCTTTTATTTCCGAGTCATGAATTTTTAAAAATCCCGAATATTTCTAGATAGCATGTGAAAATCCAATTTCCTGGCGAAGTGTTCTAACATTTACGTGTTACATAATATTTACCATGGGTGGGTAAAATATTCATCCACCCTAAAAAAATATTCCGTATACCACGGGGTATTCATTTCTCTAAAATCAGAGCAAAAGCTATCGATAAATTGAACTTCGTCGTAGATAAAAAATCTTCTGTATTGTCAGGTTTTTCTTTTAGCGGTGGGACTTATGAAAAATTGAGTCATAACTCTTCGGGCATGAAGGGACGTTGACAACGATATATTTTATTTCTTAGGCTATTGGGAGAGACTTAAAATGTCTAAAACAAACAAATGGGTTTGTTTTGTACAAAAAGTAACCTTATATGTCCCATATCATTTACGGCAGGGTAAAGGGAAAGTTACAATTTCGCTTCGGTTCCTACTAAACAGAAATTTATGTTAAGAATTTTTGTTCAAGTGTAAAATAAATTAAATTGCAGTGTACATTAGTTAAGAAACAAATAATAAGATTTTTTTTTCAAAATAAAACACAAACACACATTTCACAAAATAACAAGCATCATTATTTTAAATGACACTGAATTCGCACTTTTAATTCTATTTTCCTTTTTATTTGTTAACTGGGCGGCTTTTCAAAGGAAATGAAAAATGAAAAAGAACTAACATATCTGGAGAACGGCTAGTCCTACAGTAATGGGGTGGATCTTATTCTCTTTATCGTCAATATTACGTATAAAACAAGCATTCGATTGATACATTTGAGCATATGCAGTCTTTTATTTATATTTTTACGATTTTTGTGGGCCTTTTCGCAAAAATTGAAGGTTAGTTTATCCCGATACGTATCAAAATCTAATCAGCACTAGGGTCACCCAAAAGTGACATGGCTATAAGCTTTCACAAAATTTGGTCAAATAATTTTTAATTTAGAGTGGTTACATGCAGTGCACAGATACTCACACATGTACAGAGTGAGACACACACACACAGATAGAAATCCTGAAACGTGTAGATACATCAGAAACTTGCGATTGCGGTTGTCGACATAATTTTAATACTTTCCCTATACATTACCATTGTATTGCAGGGCAAGTAAAAAGAAAAACGCAGTTAATCACAAATTATATGCAAGCAGCATACAGCTATTTTAGTATACTTTGTATACCGATCTTTATTTAAAGACATACCAACAAATCCGATCAAAAAGACTAATTTGACACAAATGGAAGAAACCGAAGGTATATATGTATATATATCCCATTATTTTATAAAGATTCCATCGAAAGATTCCGTCGATCAGAAAGCAAAATGAAGAACAGCCCTGCCAATCAGAAACACTCAAGACTAACTAACACATAAGTTTATAGTTTCCGAAATATGAGTGAAATGCTCTAACAATACGAGGCAATTTGAAATAAGATTAAATGAGTTACAACGACACCAAAACAAGTCAAAATGGTATGCAAGACTCTAAAAAGCTAAGATATAGGCAAGTATGCAACCAAAATAGTGAAAATAGGAGAACATTAGAAGGCACACAGCAAGACACGCAAGATTCCAAAAAGATAAGATAGAGGCAAATAGGGAACCAAAATAGTGAAAATAGGAGAACATTAGAAGGCATATAGCCAGACACGCAAAATTCCAAAAAGCTAAGATATAGGCAAATATGGAACTAACATAGTGAAAATAGGGGGACATTAGAAAGAATATAGCCAGACACGCAAGATTCCAAAAAGCTAAGATAGAGGAAAATATGGAACCAACATAGTGAAAATAGTGGAACATTAACAGGCATATAGCCAGGCACGTAAGATTCTAAAAAGCTAAGATAGAGAAAAATATGGGACCAACATAGTGAAAATAGGGGAACATTAGAAGGCATATAGCCAGATACGCAAGATTCCAAAAAGCTAAGATAGAGGCAAATATGGAACCAACATAGTGAAAATAGGGGAGCATTAGAAAGCATATAGCCAGACACGCAAGATTCCAAAAAGCTAAGATAGAGGCAAATATGGAACCAACATAGTGAAAATAGGGGAACATTCGAAGGCATATAGCCAGACACGCAAAATTTCAAAAAGTTAAGATAGAGGCAAATATGGAACCAACATAGTGAAAATAGGGGAACATTAGAAGGCATATAGCCAGACACGCAAGATTTCAAACAGCTAAGATATAGGCAAATATGGAACCAACATAGTGAAAATAGGGGAACATTCGAAGGCTTATAGCCAGACACGCAAAATTTCAAAAAGCTAAGATATAAGCAAATATGGAACCAACATAGTGAAAATAGGGGAACATTAAAAGGCATATAGCCAGACACGCAAAATTTCAAAAAGCTAGGATATAGGCAAATATGGAACCAACATAGGGAAAATAGGGGAACATTAGAAGGCATATAGCCAGACACTCAAGATTCCAAGAAGCTAAGATACATGCAAATATGGAACCACCATAGTAAAAATAGGGGAACATTAGAAGGTATATAGCCAGACACGCAAAATTTCAAAAAGCTAGGATATAGGCAAATATGGAACCAACATAGTGAAAATAGGGGAACATTAGAAGGCATATAGCCAGACACGCTAGATTCCAAGAAGCTAAGATACAGGCAAATATGGAACCAGCATAGTGAAAATAGGGGAGCATTAGAAAGCATATAGCCAGACACGCAAGATTCCAAAAAGCTAAGATAGAGGCAAATATGGAACCAACATAGTGAAAATAGGGGAACATTAGAAGGCATATAGCCAGACACGCAAGATTTCAAAAAGCTAGGATATAGGCATATATGGAACCAACATAGTGAAATTAGGGGAACATTAGAAGGCATATAGCCAGACACGAAAGATTCCAATAAGCTAAGATACAGGCAAATATGGAACCAACATAGTGAAAATAGGGGAACATTAGAAAGCATATAGCCAGACACGCAAGATTCCAAGAAGCTAAGATACAGGCAAATATGGAACCACCATAGTGAAAATAGGGGAACATTAGAAGGCATATAGCCAGACACGCAAAATTTCAAAAAGCTAGGATATAGGAAAATATGGAACCAACATAGTGAAAATAGGGGAACATTAGAAGGCATATAGCCAGACACGCTAGATTCCAAGAAGCTAAGATACAGGCAAATATGGAACCACCATAGTGAAAATAGGGGAACATTAGAAGGCATATAGCCAGACACGCAAGATTCCAAAAAGCTAAGATAGAGGCAAACATGGAACCCACATATTGAAAATAGGGGAGCATTAGAAAACATATAGCCAGACACGCAAGATTCCAAAAAGTTAAGATAGAGGCAAATATGGAACCAACATAGTGAAAATAGGGGAACATTAGAAGGCATATAGCCAGACACGCAAGATTTCAAACAGCTAGGATATAGGCAAATATGGAACCAACATAGTGAAAATAGGGGAACATTCGAAGGCTTATAGCCAGACACGCAAAATTTCAAAAAGCTAAGATATAAGCAAATATGGAACCAACATAGTGAAAATAGGGGAACATTAAAAGGCATATAGCCAGACACGCAAAATTTCAAAAAGCTAGGATATAGGCAAATATGGAACCAACATAGTGAAAATAGGGGAACATTAGAAGGCATATAGCCAGACACGCAAGATTCCAAGAAGCTAAGATACAGGCAAATATGGAACCACCATAGTGAAAATAGGGGAACATTAGAAGGCATATAGCCAGACCCGCAGAATTTCAAAAACCTAGGATATAGGCAAATATGGAACCAACATAGTGAAAATAGGGGAACATTAGAAGGCATATAGCCAGACACGCAAGATTCCAAGAAGCTAAGATACAGGCAAATATGGAACCAACATAGTGAAAATAGGGGAACATTAAAAGGCATATAGCCAGACACGCAAAATTTCAAAAAGCTAGGATATAGGCAAATATGGAACCAACATAGTGAAAATAGGGGAACATTAGAAGGCATATAGCCAGACACGCAAGATTCCAAGAAGCTAAGATACAGGCAAATATGGAACCACCATAGTGAAAATAGGGGAACATTAGAAGGCATATAGCCAGACCCGCAGAATTTCAAAAACCTAGGATATAGGCAAATATGGAACCAACATAGTGAAAATAGGGGAACATTAGAAGGCATATAGCCAGACACGCAAGATTCCAAGAAGCTAAGATACAGGCAAATATGGAACCACCATAGTGAAAATAGGAGAACATTAGAAGGCATATAGCCAGACACGCAAAATTTCAAAAAGCTAGGATATAGTCAAATATGGAACCAACATAGTGAAAATAGGGGAACATTAGAAGGCATATAGCCAGACACTCAAGATTCCAAGAAGCTAAGATACAGGCAAATATGGAACCACCATAGTGAAAATAGGGGAACATTAGAAGGCATATAGCCAGACACGCAAAATTTCAAAAAGCTAGGATATAGGCAAATATGGAACCAACATAGTGAAAATAGGGGAACATTAGAGGGCATATAGCCAGACACGCAAGATTCCAAGAAGCTAAGATACAGGCAAATATGGAACCACCATAGTGAAAATAGGGGAACATTAGAAGGCATATAGCCAGACACGCAAAATTTCAAAAAGCTAGGATATAGGCAAATATGGAACTAACATAGTGACAATAGGGGAACATTAGAAGGCATATAGCCAGACACACAAGATTCCAAGAAGCTAAGATACAGGCAAATATGGAACCACCATAGTGAAAATAGGGGAACATTAGAAGGCATATAGCCAGACACGCAAAATTTCAAAAAGCTAGGATATAGGCAAATATGGAACCAACATAGTGACAATAGGGGAACATTAGAAGGCATATAGCCAGACACGCAAGATTCCAAGAAGCTAAGATACAGGCAAATATGGAACCACCATAGTGAAAATAGGGGAACATTAGAAGGCATATAGCCAGACACGCATGAGTCCAAGAAGCTAAGATAGAGGCAAATATGGAATCAACATGGTGAAAAAGGGAGACATTAGAAGACATATAGCCAGATACTCAAGACTCCAAAAAACTAATATAGGCAAATATGGAACCTAGATAGTGAAAATATGAGAACATTGGAAGTCATACAGCCAGACACGCAAGACTCCAAAAAGCTAATATATGCAAAAATGGAAACAAAATAGCGAAAATAGTAAAACATTAAAAGCCATACAGTTTAACTATGGAAAAAAATACAGTACTGGACAAACCACCAACTAAATTACTGTAATTTCTCTGATAGTGAATGACTTTAAGAAAGTCAGATCATAGATCCTTGTACATTGCATATTCATAGCTGAAGAAAACTTAAAACGATGGTCAAAATTAAAGCAGTGTTCAGCCATTGAAGATTTATTACATATCTATTTTTTGACATATATTTCATACTGACATAGTTTTTTGACATTTACTTATGTATTGACATACATTTTTGACATATGTTTCATATTGACATATTTTTGACATATGTTTCATATTGACATATTTTTGACATAGTTTTATAGACGACAGTATTTTACACGGATTGCATGAATTTTGATAATTGCTTGAATGGTTTAAATTTTATAACTCTTCGTTTCATTCGTTATCAAGAATATTTACAGTTCTTCATTAAATTGAAAAAATGATAAAACACATTTTGAGCACCAGATTGGTAAGTTTTTGTTATGAGGTGGTATGCGTATATAAAGAACAACAACATTAGGTAGCTATGGGGAATATATTTTTAGCACGCACTGACATCAACGCGCAGAAATATTTGTGACAAGCAAATATCCCATGTCGTGATATTATTTCGACCTATATTTAGAAGCCTAAATTTTTCCGTTAGAACACTTTTTCAAGATAAAGCAAACGAATTTTTCTTTATCTTAGAAACAACCATAGACATTTGAAGGCGATATACAATGTTATATTTCTTAATAGCCATGGAATTAAAGAAAAAGATATAAAACTCTTATGTAGTTAAAGCTTAAAAAATACAATGTTACTTTCTTAGTTATTGATGAAACGTTAATTTACCTAAGTGTCGGTTGTGTAAAGTAACGCCTTATTGGTTTGTACTTGACAAACATGAAATCGTAGTGTTTATTATATGTATTTGTGATTTTTTTATTCAATATTCTCTAATTGTAAGGATAAGTAGTAAGTGTTTTTCTCCTGCTTGTAGGTTGCAGAGTATATGGAGACAAAAATAAATTGAAAGGTACAATACATTTGAATATGTAAGAATACTCATTGTCGTTTGCATAAAAATTTGTATTTCACTGATAATTTGTTTCTGCCAAATTAAAAATTTAAATAAACATTATCTCTAATTGAATCTGACCATGTTCTCAATGCAATATATAACATACAATGCAATGTACCGTATCTTATCCCCAGCGCCACCAACATTATCTCAAACTATTTTGGTGATTCACACTATCATCTTCTGCAGAGTACGATCACGTTAAACATGTGGGTCCGTAAGTACTTCCGAGAGGTTGGTGGTAGGGGAAGGAGGGTACGGTCCCCGTGGATGTCTCCCCCACTGGGTTCTGGTCAAAATTGGGTGGCACTTACCGGCCGTCCAAACAGTTACCTTACACTTTTCTGGTAGGTCGGACTGTCTGGATCTCAACAGCAACAACACTATCATCTTCCTTTTACATCTGAGGTAAAAAGGCTATGATGTGAATACAAAGTTTAAAAATTTTAATGTGAGTAGAACATTATTTCATGTGCATACTCGAATTAATATTCTTATTCCACTGTCAAAATGCAATAATTAGATATTTTAATCGCAAAATAGTAAATGACATTTAATATTGCATCAAAGACTCAGTTTAAATTATTATTTACGCTTGCAGACATTTTTGTAAACTAGCTATGTGTCGTTAGATGTTTTCTTTGTTGCCATTGCATGTAACATCATCGTACAAGCGCATAATAAGATCGAACCTGATTCTAGTTTTTGATCATCTGGTAAAACATATTATAAACAGGAGTTTATGGATATAATCCACAAAATATTTTAGCGCAGAAGTTCAAAATTTGCTTTTGATGTAGCACGGATATCAATACCTGAGCAAGTGATATGATTTATATTGTATTTAATTAAATAATCACGATTTTTTTAATTTGAACAAGGTTCAGTTATAAAAACAAACGGTGGTGCTTTTCATAACATTAACAACATAGGATTTATAGCCTTTCAAAGAATTATGGAGAGATTTATACAGAATGCCAAATGAGGATGTCAATAGATGCTACATATTGACTACATAATTGTTTTAGAATACATGCTACATTAATGATATTTCATAGCTGACATCAACTTTCTACATTGCTATCAAAGACGTGTGTCAGGGGGAGATAAGGGTTTGTTAATATACGACAATTTCTGTTGTTATCTTAATATTGATAAGCTATATATGGCTATAATTTATAAAATCCATTTTGTTAAATAAGTATATTAATTTTGTTAATTTTACTGATTGATTTGTTATACAAATTTGTTCTTTTCCATGAGTTTTTAAAATTTTAACGAAAGTTTATTACACCCTGCATATACCTCATCTTAAATACTGTATACCTCACCTTATATACCATTGTATACCGTATCATATACCTCACCTTGAATATTGTATATAACTACTCCTGTGTACATAAAATATAATTAATATGAACATGATAATATTAGATAACATATAGAAATGTTGATTTGACAGTTAAAAACTTTACTTTTTGCGATTGGTACGATCGTTTTCTTTTGTTGGTACTGGTGCTCTATATCATTTATTCTGAAGAAAAATAATCTTTATTGTTTTGAAATCTGATGATATATTGTTTTGATATGCTGTGCTCTAATGAACAAAAATATTCATTAGAATACAGTTTACCACAACAATACGATATGTAATATTTTTCAAAAACATTCAATGATTATTCATTTTAATTTAATTTAAATTCGTAAATTAAAAAATAAGTTAATTCAATTTTAATATAATTACTATCTAACGCAATTAATTATATTAGTTAATCACGTCTTCATAAAAAGAAATCGTAATTGTAAACATTTCATTTTTATTTTCAGAGTAAAAATAATCTTGTTGATTTAAAACCTTTTGTAATTTTATAGCACTAGTTCATTATTTTATTCCTTTTATTTTTTTCCTTTGCTGCATACAAAGACGATGTAATCTCACAGTAAAATCAGAAAATTGGAACATATTTAAGTCTACAAAACTAATCTTTTATGCATAACTGAGCATAAAACGAACATGCAAGATATGTTGGTAAAATGTTTGATGTAATTGAAAGTATTATTTTTGTGTCAATACATTAATTTCTGCAGAAAGAAGTTTAAAAAATTGTAATCCATTGCTCAATGAATTTTATGCGACAAAGCATAGAATTTGAAAAATTCAATTCATGGAAAAATAATATTTATTTAAAGGATTAATTATTTTGGAAAATGGCTTACAAAAATGAGTCCATATAGCATTGTTATGGGAAAAATTATGAATAACACGGTGTTCTAATAAAAAAATTATTGTGCAAGGCTTGTAAAGAGTTCAATGTACTTTATGTGAAAATCTAAATCTGATGTTAACGGGAAAAGATCAAGTAGAAAAAAATCGCGTTGTTATCTACAATAATAAAGGAAGATAATGAAGAAAGATTTTCATTTCACGATAGACTTAATCGGTTATCTCACGTAAACAGTCAATACATGATAATTTCATTGTTCAATATTTCATTGTATATATTTAAATTGTTCAATACATGAAAATTTGCATACTAGCACACATTTCGTATATACCAATGTTTGATCAGTTGTTTGCATTGTAAAGCGGAAACACGACGCTTTCCAGACTTTACAATGCAAACAACTGATCAAAATATGAACTGAACTCTGAATAAATTCACCCACAATTCAAATCAAGAGAACATTTTGACAGTATCCTCGCCAAGGATTTCACTTGGGCGATAATAGTTGGAATCCTCGTTCTGCCCAAACTGTCCACGTTTCCACGGGCACATTACATATGTGGACCCATAATTCCTTCCGAGAGGTTGATGGGAGGGGAAGGACAGTATGGCCTCTGAGGATGCCGCGTCCACTTTAGACCGGAACCCATTCCGGTTTAAATTGGGTAGTACTGTCCAGGCCGTCCAAAAAATATCTTGCACTTTCTGGTATGTCGAACGGTCTGAGTCGAAGAAGAAGAAGAAGAAGAACAATACCTTCGTTTAAAATAGAGAATAAAGATAATTTGACTGTATCCCCAACTACGTCACGCTTTCTTATAAGCCGTAAAAAGCCTTGCTGTCCCAACCGCGAATTGAACTCTGGTTTTCCTAATTGGTCAGTCAACGCTCTACCGTTGAGCCACTGGGAAGAAATTGCAAGCTCTTATCGTCGCAGTGGACTTTGTAGAGCTCTTAATAAGCTTCTTTGTAGTGCTCCATTCTGTATATCCCTTGCGTGGGCATATAAAGTACGTCTGCAATTCTCATATGCAATCTTGCGTGCACAGGGTTCCTGTGGGTCAAATTGTATTTACGGCCTTATGTTTTGCTGCATTGTACTCATGCCGTTGTACAATTTGCCTACAAGTAAAATTGTACTTAGGGTGCTAGGATGTTGGTACAATTGTACTTATTACTTTTCTTATATACATAATGTATAAGGAAAGTAAGTATTGTGACGGGGTTGAAAATTCGAATTCGAATTTTCGACGGGAGAGCACGTTTCAAGCATCCCTGATCACGAATCAAACATTTTTGAAGTGATGTCCGTGTGTGTGTGTGTGTGTGTGTGTCTCAGTGAGTCTGTGGAGACGATAACTGGCGAACGAATGGACCGATTCGAACCAAATTTGGCACAAAAATCACAATCCGTAAACACTGGAAGCCTATTGTTTTTATACGCAATCGAATGTTCAGAAACCCCCTAAATTTTCGAATAAAATTTTGAAAAAATCGTCAAAAAATCTAAACCACTAATAAAGTTACACAAATAGACATTTCTTATGTAATGTTTCATTAGAAAACGATTGGCATAAATTTTAGAACGCTAACACAAACCGTTCCCGAGATATTGCACATTTTTCAAAAAAATTATCAAAAAGTCATATAAAATAAAAAAAAAAGATATTTCCTATTGAGAAACATGTTCCCTTTTCATATGTAATATCATACGATAAATTGGGTGACATCATTCTCGTGGATCTAGCTCGTTCCATTCATGGAAAAAGATAGTTTGAGTAATACTTTTGTATTTGAACGCCAATAGTCATTTGTCTGCTGCAAGAATAACTTATTTCTCTCCATAACGCTTGGCGAGATTTTGGCGACATGTCTGGCGGAATGTCGCCAACTAGGCGACTTTTTGAAATGTTGCTAAATTTATAAAAATCTCGCCAAATGGATAAGAATGACGCTAAATCAATGAAAATGACGACTAATTGCCGAAAATTCAATATCTTGGAAAGAATATTAGTATCTACTATAAGAAAAACCCATTTTTGTACTATAAAAGTAGTAAATTCATTACATTATATATGGAAAGTCGTGTGTTGCCCACATCAGATTTTTTATATTAAATTTAAATGAGGAGAAAATAATTACAATTTGATATATATTTACATAACTCCCGAGTAGCGGACACCTCTGAACAGAATTTCCGAACTCATGGCGTTGTACAATTTGTCTGCAGGTCAAATTGTACTTAGGGTGCTAGGGTATAGGTGAAATTGTACTTATTTTATATTAAATTTAAATGAGAAGAAAATTAGTACAATTTGAAATATTTTTGCCTAACTCCCGAATATCAGACATAATTGGTTGTAATTTATTATGTATTAATCAAACATTTTATCATTTATGTAAACGTATGAATGTATGTATAGATCAAATTAAAAAATATAACCAGGATCATAAAAGTCTTCCTACAATAAATAAATATAAATAGCAGCACTTTGGATTTGAAAATCTACACATTACTGTACATATTTAAAATACAAAACGAAATTTAGCTGGTAGAGTTTTGTTTAAAAAAATTTATATCAGATCAATCCCTTTTAACATATGGAACTCATCAAATATATCTAAAAAACTAAAATGGTTAAAATATTGAATATAATAAATCTTTTATTTATCATTATCCATACTTAAATGCCATCTCTTCCTTCCCCCCACATACCCAAATTAAAAGTAATACAAGTAATGTTAAAGGATTAAAACGTGGTAAGAAAAACCAAAAATAATTATATAGACAAATTTGAAATAAAAACTTTACTTTATGAATATAATAGTACTTACAATTGAAAACCCACAAAACCCAGAATTTTTGCTACTACAAAATGAAAATATCCAACATTTTTAGGTTATGCTTTTAACTTAAATTTACCTACTGCCCATTTTGATCATATTTTTCAGATTTACTAATAATCATAGATTTATATTTACACATATATCTCAGTAAAATCCATAGTAATAATCATTATTTAAATTTATACTGTGTTATTTCATTTGAACATGATATTTATAATATCATTACTTTAGTGATTTATTGAATAATTACAAGCCTTTATTGCTAATAATAGATAAAATGTTACTAATTACGTTTAAATGCAACAAACCATTAGGACGAGTTATATTTAATTATATCGAAATATTAAAATCACTGAAATTAGGTAATTACATAGAATTTACAGTTACAAATGATAATGTAAACGATAATGTGTACGCTTCAGTAAATATTATTCTAGGTTCATAAATCCAACACATGAACATATAGAAATTGGTGACTTAAATATTGTAAAAGTATGAATCCTTAAAAATATTTATTTTATATGCCAATAGATATAACTTGCTTATCAGTTATAATACTTCTCATATTTTAAAATCCATTACCATAGACGTCGAAAAATATATTATAAACTTCGGATATAACCTTTAGATAAATATAATCTTTGGAGAGTCGCCAAATATGCAATAAATCGCCGTATCTGGCAACCCACTTTAACGTTGGTATATGTCAATCCTAGATTCCCCTGATTGAAATGGATCCCCGTACGAGATTCCTCAACAGGTTTCCAAAAAATACCTCAAAAAAATACCAAAACATAAACGAAAAATCACTTTACACGGCCGTATAAATTTGAAGTTTATAAATAAATACATCCAATAACTTTTCCTCTCTTTAATTTTCACGCATGAAGTTTGATAAACTGAGCAATAGTTCTTCCTCTCAATCATTTTTATGACAGACATTTTCTGTAAATCTGAAAAATTTCTCTTTCTTTTTACAAGTTTCTTTTCAGCGGATTTATTAAAATCTGAAAATAATCATTTATCTGTAGCATAACCCTGTTGACTATAGCAATCTTAATATATTTAATTTTTATCATCTAATCTCCATTTTATTACCATACTTATTTGAAACGTTTGCATATTACGTTGGTTTGGCTTCTAATTAATCAATTTGATATTTGAAGATCATACTGAGATACGTATATAAAATTAAATGCATAAAATTTAATTAAACTATTTTACATCTAATTACAATTTAAACATTTTCTAGCTATTTAATTTCGTTAAATATTTCCCCACTGAGTCTGACTTCGACGTATTAAATTGAAAATGTTAAAGTTTAGAGTAAAAATGAGTAATTAAATATTCATAGTAATGAATGATAAATAGCGACTATGTATTATTCTCTTATTCTTTTATTCTCTTTTGAAAACTTAATTCACACAGTCATACGATTGTTTGGAGAAAAAAACATGATGTCGGCAGCACATGACTTTCCTTACACAATGCAGTGAATTTACTTCTGTCATAGCGAAAAAATGATGAAAAGATCCACGACACAGTGTTTGTAATGTTGAATTGCACATTTGTCGCTGACAATATGTAAAGCTATTTTGCACCAAATAAACTTATATTTCACGTAACTCTAAATTAACAATTTTCAATATTGATAGCATCCTCAATAAGCCATATTGGCCATATATTAAAATATTTTAATAATAAATTCATCAATTAGGTGTAATTTTCTTTAATTTAGCGTCATTTTTGTAATTTTGACGATATTTTCGACAATCTAGGTCTAAATATAGCCAGGTTGGCGATATTTCGCTAGATTGTTATGAACAAACAAAGAGAGGCGCCATTTCTTATGTACTAAAAATGCGCCTATTGTATGACGGAATATTTGCATAGGATTGCCTTCAATTTGGCGTTATTTTTATCAATTTGGTGACATTTTTATCAATTTGGCGACATTTTCGTCAATCAGGCAGTATTTATTAAAGTCGCCAAGTTTGCGAAATAACGTTAAATTTTTCGCTACGCTCTGCGGACGAACGGAGAAATGGGTAATTCTTAAAGTCGTTTGTTATATTATTTCCAAGATATTAAAATTTTACCAATTAGTCGTCATTTTCATTGATTTAACGTCATTTTTTTCAATTTAGCGACATTTTTGTCAATTAGGCAAAGTTTTAAAAAAACTCGCCAAGTTGACGATATATCGCCAAATTCGTCGCCAAAAGATCGTTAAGCTTTATTGACGGAGAAATAGGGTAATCTTATACAAAATAAAGGACTAATGGCGCCCAAACGCAAAACTATTAACCAAATTATTTTCTCTTGTGACTGGAACGAGCTCGAACCACGAGAATGATGATAACAAATTCATCGCATAATGTTACATATGAAAAGTGAACATATTTCACAGCAGTTTTTTTTTTAATTTTATGACATTTTATGTTAAATTTATTTGAAAAGTGTAATATTTCTCGAGAACGATTCACGCTAACTTTCTGAAGTTTATGTCAATCGTTATATAATCAAAAAGTGTATATGACAAATGATTATTTACGTAACTTTATTGAAATTATTAAAATTTTGATAACATTTTCAAAGGTTATTTCAAAATTTCGAGGATTCTAAACATTCGATTGCGTTTATAAACAACGGGCTTCCAGTATTCACTGATTGTAATTTGTGTAACAAATTTCATTCGAATTGCTTTATTCTTTAGTGAGATATCGTTTCCACGGGTTTACTAACACATATCGCATCAAAACCGGTTGATTCGTTTTCAGTGATGCTTGAAACGTTCTCTCCCGTCGAAAACTCTAATTCGAATTTTCGATCCAGTCACAATACTTTCCTTATACATTATATAATGATAAGGAAATGTATATAATGAAATGTATATAATGAAAAATGTATATACTATGTAAATATGAAAGTTAAAATATATGTTTTATCTCTAAAACGGGATTTGAAAATCTCGAGTGCACACCTCTCCATCCGAGAATTTGATGCTGAATCTATATCAGTTATCGTCTAAATTCTGTGTATAACCAATCCAGGGAAATAGTTGTTTCAAGTAAATTTTCTGAACCAGAAATGATATAAACCAGAAATATAAATCTTTAATGAACACACAACCTTCTCTAAAAATTAAAGCTGAATTCATATCAGTCAGCATCTAAGCTCTACTAATAGCCAATCTTGAGAAATAAATGTTGATAAATAAAAAGTTAAATGTTGAGAAATATATACTCCCTGTAGAAACTTCCAGAAGGGACTGACTTCTCCAAGAATATTCCTGACTTCGAGAAAGTTCTCGTACCCTCAAAAAGTCACCAAAAGTCTTCAAATTGGTGATAAATTTCCAAATCTGATAACCCTTCCCCGAGTGTTTGAATATGACAACTCTAGATTAACGTAATACGAATGGATATATTCGTAATATATGGATAATTCGTAATATATAATAATGGATATATTCGTAATACGAATATAAATGCATTTTTCCCGTCTGGTTCTCAAAAGAGCCTGCAATTAAGACATTTTACATGTTCGTAATATTATCAATCATCAACTCAGCTATATCTATAGCAGATAGTGAGAAGCAGATGTTTCGCAGCAAATGTTTTCTAAAATACAATACATTGTAAAACATTTGCAAGCATGTTACTAAAAGTTTCTGGGACAGTAGATGTCCGTAATAGGGAGTATATATATATATATATATATATATATATAAAGGAATTATTCTCAAGCCATACATTGGGTCAATATTATTTTAATTCTTACATGTGCTCTTCATACAATTTTCAATACGGGATAAGTCGCAGGTAATTGAAATATACAAGTAATTAAATATATATATATACAAAAATAACGCTCTGGCAGGCGATAATTAGCTGAATATTTCAGAAGTGAAGCTGGAATTTTCACGAACGACTGTAATTTCGTCTTTTCTGGTAGTTTGCCGAAAGTATCAACAAAGTAGCTGAAAAAATGAGCAAAGTTTGCAAAATGTTTTAGGGTGGGTAACATTTTTGCCACAAATTACTAATTTTTTTCAGTTCTTTTTTTTCATTTGACTAAAAGTGTATATCTGTATATTTCTATACAACAATATCCTTAACGTATTTGGTTATAATTTTTAGATCTAAAATAACATCCCTTATCTGATATTTCTGATTAAAAAAACAACGTGTCTTCATTTTAAATTAGGTTTCAAATTATACCGAAAAATGAAACAATTCACGTTTATCTCAAACTCAAATACGCCCTATCCAATGAAATGCACACAGTTTCATTTCGATAACACTGCTCTGTTTCCAAAGGCCTTTTGTCTGGAAGTTGCATCAGATAAGCAATAAATGGAATGGAATTTTAAATACTAATTAAAGGCTACGTCAACTTCGTTTAATTTCGCTCTAGATTTCTCTTGGGTGTTCGCTTCCGTGCTTTGAAACAGAAACCATAAGAAATTCGAGACATATGATGCATGGAGCATATTGAGTTCATTTAGAGGGAATATGTGAATTATAATTTGGATAAAAAAGTTCTTCGTAAAAGGAGAATAGCACATAAATGTTTAGGTTAGCATGTTTCTGATTGAAAATGAGTCTCTGTCTTCGTGACAAAATACGTCAATTAAACTACTGTAAAGGTGAATTTAACAACATTGGATAGTTAAGATGATAAACATCGGAAGATTATCATTTTTATTCTTTTATACCATACATCGTGTTTCAAAATTAGCGTGACCTCAAATACCATCTTTTTGGCTATACAGTAAAATACTTGGTGAAGTAACAAATATCGTTATACTATCATTCTCCTCATTTACGTTAAGCATGGTTTTCGTTAACTAACAACCTATTAGAAATTCTGATTTCAGAATCTAATCACAGTATTGGGCAGGCATTTCTGCGGATTCTATATGGGTCAATGTTTCGGCAATCAAATCGTGCTAATTGGAGCGAGTCTTTGGGTAGTGTTCCGTGGAAGGAACGTGTTTTTATAAAAGTCCATACCTGTGTGGTGGAAGTTCAGACCTACGTGGTGAAGGTCCAGACCTGTGTGGTCGAGAAGCCAATGTGGTGGAAGCCCAGACCTGTGACGTCGAGATGCCTGTGTGGTGGAGATCCAGCCCTGTGTGGTCGAGAAGCATGTGTGATGGAGGTCCAGACCTCTGTCGTCGAGATGCCGGTGTGGTGGAGATCCAGACCTGTGTGGTCGAGAAGCATGTGTGATGGAGGTCCAGACCTGTGTCATCGAGATGCCTGTGTGGTGGAGATCCAGACCTGTGTGGTCGAGAAGCATGTGTGGTGGAGGCCCAGACCTGTATCATCAAGATGTCCGTGTGGTGGAGATCCAGACCTGTGTGGTCGAGAAGCTTGTGTGGTGGAGACGCAGACCTGTATCGTTGATATGCCTGTGTGGTGTGGTGGAGATTCAGACCTGTGTGGACGAGAAGCATGTGTGGTGGAGGCCCAGACCTGTGTCGTCGAGATGTCTGTGTGGTGGAGATCCAGACATGTGTGGTCGAGAAGCATATGTGGTGGAGTCCCAGACCTGTGTCATCAAGATGTCCGTGTGGTGGAGATCCAGACCTGTGTGGTCGAGAAGCTTGAGTGGTGGAGACCCAGACCAGTATCGTTGATATGCCTGTGTGGTGTGGTGGAGATTCAGACATGTGTGGTCGAGAAGCATGCATGGTGGAGATCCAGACCTGTGTCGTCGAGATGCTTGTTTGGTGAAGATCGAGATCTTTGTGGTCGAGAAGCTTGTGTGGTGGATATCCAGACCTGTGTCGTCTAGATGCCTGTGGGGTAGAGATCCAGACCAGTGTGGTCGAGAAGCTTCTGTGGTGGAGGCCCATATCTATGTCGTCGAGCTGCCTGTGTGGTGAAGATCCAGACCTGTGTGGTCGAGAAGCATGTGTGGTATAGGCCCAGACCTGTGTCGTCAATATGTCTGTGTGGTGAAGATCCAGACCTGTGTGGTCGAGAAGCTTGTGTGGTGGAGGCTCATATTTGTATCGTCGATATGCCTGTGTGGTGTGGTGGAGATCCAGACCTGTGTGGTCGATATGCCTGTTTGGTGAAGATCCAGATCTGCGTGGTCGAGAGGCTTGTGTGGTTGAGACCCAGATCTATGTCTTCGAGAAGCCTGTGTGGTGGAGATCCTGACCTCTGTGGTCGAGAAGCCTGTGTGGTGGATGCCAAGACCTGTGTCGTGGAGTCCCAGATCTGTGTGGTGGATGCCCAGACCTATTTGGTCGAGAAGCCTGTGTTGTGGAGGACCAGACATGTGGAAACCCCAGGCCGTCCGACTCATCCAGAGGACTTGAGTAACAAATTGGCCGACCGGGAAGGAAGGCCCAGACCTGTGTCGTTAAGAAGCCTTTGTGGCGGAGATCCAGACCTGTGTGGTCGAGAAGCCTGTGTGGTGGAGATCCTGACTTGTGGATTCCTGAGATCTGTGCGGTGGATACCCAGACCTTTGTTATGGATGCTCAGACCTGTGTGGTTGAGAAACCTGTGTGGTGGAGGTCCGGACCTGTGTGGCTGAGAAGCCTGTGTTGTGGAGCTGCAGACCTGTGTGGTCGAGAAGCCTATGTGGTGGAAGCCCAGACTTGTATAATTGAGAAGCCTGTGTGTGGGGAGGGGGGCGAGACATGTATGGTGTCTTTTTAGAAACAGAAAATTGTTCGCTTGCATCCGTGTTCTATGCCTCTAGCTCAGAGGTCATTTTATGTTTAATTATGGGTTTTTGCATCGGTGTAACACGGCTATTGGCACAACTCAAAGCTATAGGCCATACATTTTAAAGCAAAATAAACCTTATTAAGAAAGTAGAAAGTTAATTTTTATGTATGTCAGTTTACACGTCTTTGACTCGCTTCAATACACGTTTGATATATAATGCAAAATACACTTCCCTTTCACATTCAAACAAAATTTCTTTGACAGGAATCTGTTAAAGTTGAAAGAATCTTTACATCCTATAGGATTTGAGATGTGACAGATTGATCTTCATATATGTACACCTCATTCTTAAATGCTAAATAATTAGGTACTTTGCTTTAAGCTTGTATTTTAAAGTTTACGACATTGTCCTTAAAACATTAATAATAATAACATTTATTTTCCAGTACGTTCAACGATTTTAAAACAAGAGATGTGTTTAACATTTTCATTTTAAAAGGTTTAAAAATTGCATGAATTGGAAATACTCAGGCTTATAGCCTTGTAAACAATTACAAATGAATTCAACAGGGTTAACGCTTTGAGAGTATTGCACAGTTTGAAAATGCCGATTGTTTAAACTCGCAATGGAGGTGCAGTAAGTGGAACGGAATTTTAAATTCTAATTAAAAGCCACGTCAAGTTTATTCATTATTTTCGTTTCAGAAATCTCTAGAGTGTTGATTTTCGAAATTTTAAACAAAGGCCGAAGTTTAATTTGGAAGGAGAAATTGTAAAAATGAACTGGAAAAGGATATAATACATAGAACATGATTTTTCAATTACCTGCGCTAACATTTAGCGACTTCTGTCAAACAATTCGTTACTCGTGTTGAAGCGTTTTGTAACTGCGTATAATCATTTCGATGGTGTGTTTTATGTCATCACGACTTATATACATGTTTGGCTATATTTGACGGTACTTCATACTGAAAAAAAATGTATGAATCTGTGTCTCTCTGTATAGGCTGTAGCAGGAAATCTTTAAGCATCGTACGGCCATCACATTTGGGACACATGTACTTCAGGATCCGAATAGGTACACTTCAGGATTCTTTTTTTTTTATTTTGAATCATTTTTTTAATTATTTCATAGAATTGAATTTCCTTTACGACCTCTAAAATCTGAATAAATGTGGTTCGAATTTCATTCCAGTCTCAGTACATAAGCATATACAATAGTCTCGGCTGAGAAGTCGGGCGTTCCAATTGAACGGCTGTTCATATTTAGTAGGGTTGTTGTTGTTGAGACCCAGGCCGTCCGACCTACCAGAAAGGTGTAAGGTAACTGTTTGGACAGACGGGAAATGACACACAATTTAGACCGGAACCCAGTGGGGGAGGCATCCACACCTACCCTCCTTCCCCTACCACCAACCTCTCGGACGGATTTACGGATCCACATGTTTAACGTGATCGTACTCCGCATGAACACGGTGGCAGTTGTGGTAGAGTGCAAACCACCGGTCTACCGCTCCCGAAATGCGCCAACAGCACGCGGTGTTCCCAGATGGTCACCCACCCAAGTACTAACCGCACCCGATGTTGCTTGACTTCGGTGATCTAACGAGAACCAGTTTTTCAGCACAGTAGGGTCGTTGGCTATATATTTAGTAGGGTGGATTTCCGTGGAATTGCTTTATTATGTGGATTTCCGTGGAATCGCCTTATTATGTGGATTTCCGTGGAATTACCTTATTATGTGGATTTCCGTGGAATTGTCTTATTATGTGGATTTCGGTGGAATTGCTTTATTATGCGGATTTCAGTTGAATTGCGTTATTATGTGGATTTATGTGAAATTGCCTAATTCATGAGCGATTGAATACACGATCAATTGTGTTTCTCATATTTTTTGTTCTTTATTTAAGTGCGTGTGATTTAATTCGTGCAATTTTCGGATCAAAACCATTTCAAATTGTGTTTAAATATATCATTTAAACAGCGTGTGCTTATTTAATCATTTATACGTAGTGGATGCTTATTTAGAACCCGGCCAATGGCGGGTAATTCTTATTCTATCAAATAAAAATAATTGTAGCGCCCCTAGCGTATGATTTAAAATGTTCAAATACGACCTCAACAACAAAAATATAGACAAAAACAGCCGCTTACAAAGTTATAGAGGGTTGTTAAATTAGTATGTTTTAACATCAGAAATGAAAAAAATTTGTATACGGAGAGCAATAAACACTTGTGAAAAATCTGTATCATAAGGGCCTTTAACAAGAAGACACCTGCAATCCTTGCCAAAGTGAGCGTGGTATTCTTTCTGGAATTTAAATATGAATTGTTTTTGACGGAGATCATTTCAGACACGCTCTATACTAGATTTCTGGTCATGTATGTGTTGTTTGTTTTATCTGTCATAAATGTGACAAAAATTTGTCAGCAATTTGTCATAAATTTGATATAAATTTGACAGCAATTTGTCATAAATTTGATAGCAATTTGTCATAAATGTGACAACACTTTTATCAGTCATAAATGTGACAGCAATTTGTCATAAATTTGACAGCAATTTGACAGCAATTTGTCATAAATTTGACAGCAATTTGTCATAAATGCGACAGCAATTTTATCAGTCATAAATGTGACAGCAATTTGTCATAAATTTGACATCAATTTGACAGCAATTTGTCATAAATTTGACAGCAATTTGTCATAAATGTGACAGGAATTTTATCAGTCATAAATGTGACAGCAATTTGTCAGCAATTTGTCATAAATTTGACATCAATTTGACAGCAATTTGTCATACATTTGACAGAAATTTGTCATAAATGTGATAGCAATTTTATCAGTCATAAATGTGACAGCAATTTGTCATAAGTTTGATATAAATTTGACATAAATCTGTCATAAATTTGACATCAATTTGTCATAAATTTGACAGCAATTTGTCATAAATTTGACAGCAATTTGTCATAAATGTGACAGCAATTTTATCAATCATAAATGTGACAGCAACATCCTATGTCAAATTGCCTTCTGTAACAGTTTTATCATCGATTCCTTCTAATTAAACAATGCCCCCTAACTTTTTAGTTGACGTTTTTAGTCTACATCTCTCTAGGGTCGAGTTTGCTATCCTAACTTATTAAATTCTTCTCTAGGGGCGCTTCAATCACTTTTATTCGACCAGACATGGTCACTTTACTATAGATAATGGGTCGCCGAACTTTTTGACAGTCGACTTCTTCAAGAATTTCTCGCTTTTTATCGGCTCCCTTAATTATACTATTAGGTAATTATAATAAGACAAGCAAAAATGTTATGTGATCCTGTACATTTTTAATCTTACAAAGTTTATTATTTATAGTACATACATCTAATATAATTACATCTAATCACATGCATTAAATCAAGCATGGAGTTAAGGTAATGAGTTAAAACTCCATACTGAGAAAATGCTAATATCATTTGATACAATAATGCAGGAGGCGCTGCAATAAGATTAGCGCCTCTGCATTCTATGTATATCTATGGTATTTAAAATATTTATTTAAACTGTCAATTTTCTAGAAATAAATTAGTAATCCATATTAGAACTAAAACAATAACGAATATTTGCTACGTATTCAAAATTACTTTACCTTTCAATGCATTTTTATCTCCCTATATTCTGAACTCTGTCTTTCAACTGTGAAAAATGCTGATGAATTATGCTAATAATTGGGGAATTTTAATTTAAAAATATTCAAAAATATACGTACTCAATACTATGCCTTTCTGTTGTGTCAAGTGGAAGCACAGGGCGTTTTACTAACACTAGCGACACCTAGATAAAATTCTTAAAACGTTGTGGCATTTTCAAGCTTTTCATTTATAGGAGTTTTATGTTCTCTCTAACTCTATGATATTAAAACTTTTACTAAATTGACTGTAAAATTTTGTAAAATTGACTGAAAAATTTTGTAAAAGTGATTGTCATTTTCACAGTGAAGCGTGTTTTGGGTGACTTTTGACAAGACCAGCAATGTTGGGTTCAATATTATTAAGTATCAGCCTTAAACTACCATGTATTATATATCTAAATTATTTCTCTGTTTTGATAATATGGAATTAACATGGATGAAACCAGCTTCAACATATACGAGCTTGAATATGCAAGCAAATAGGAAATTACCATTTCAAAAAGTTTTGGATAATTGTGCCTAACATTTATATTCGTCGTAGATAAAGATTGGAGAAGTTTTCTTGATAAAATTTCAAATTTTCTACGGTGTCATGCTGTTACGATGTTACGGCTGGAGACTGGACATGATTGCTTGGCTAAATATTTTTTTTCAAATTTGGTTTCCTCATAAACCCCAACTGCGTTGCATGAGGGACTGGAGTTGAGATGGATATATCCGATTCCAAGACCTGCCCGGTTTCAGTGGGAAATATATATGAAAGTATATATACGCAAGAAAGCAGATACAGGTGCTACAGCCTGGTTGACTTTATAGAACTATAAACTTGAAGAACTGCTTTATAGATATATAGACTTTATAGAGCTGCAGTTTTCTGTTATTTATTCCGTATTTTGGGGGATTTCTTTCTTAATCTCCTGTGGTGTTTGTGTTGTGTGCATTTACACACTAGTGAATGGTTCAGTTACCTTACACCTTTCTGGTAGGTCGGACGGTCTGGGTCTCAACAACAACACTAGTGAATGGACTTCCCGGCCGTCCAAACGGTTACCTTATACCTTTCTGGTAGGTCGGACGATCTGGGTCTCAACAACAACAACACTAGTGAATGACCATTGCATCATGTGTTACTGCTAGAACTATATATATATATATATATATATATATATATATATATATAATAAATAAGATAAAATTAAAAATAAAAGTAAAATAGTTATACTAATTTAAAACATGATCAGTGTCATACCCTGGTTCAAAAACAATACGGAGGAAAATTAATTAAATATGATATGATAGGAAATATCAGACAAAAGGAAAACAATGCTACCATAAAAGACAAAATGATCTTAATTTTAAATATGAATAATACACATGAATTTATCAACATTCAAGAGCGAAGCATACTAATCAAGTTCAAACAACAAAGGATTATCAAAATCTGGAGGCTCAAAATATTAAAATGACAAAATAAGAGAAAAGATACAATCCGAAAATATGAAATAGGATAGAAGCTCTGTGAATCCAGCTTATCAAGGATCTTTGCATCCACAGAGGTTCCAAATGTGTTTCGCTCAACGATACAGCCACATGGCCGAAATAACGTCAAAAGATCCGACACATTTCCAGACTATAACATAAACGAAAATAACAAAAAATAAGCAAAAGGATATTGGAAGGAATATAATGAAAGTGCATTAAGCAAACATATAAGCAATCTAACCAACAATCCACAATGATTCGGATAGAATTAAAGTCATACCTTTCTTCACCATTATACAAGACACATTTTCGTTGCACTAAACAATGTATTAGGAAAGAGTACAAGAGAGCGCCATCTGATGTGAATTATAGGAAATACTTCTGCATGTTTAACCAAAGGACTATACAAATTTATAAGTTTCAAACCCAAAAATTAGAGATATAAAGATTAAAAAAAAAAAAAAAAAATTAAAATAATAATAAAAAAAAATAATAATAATAATAATTAAAAAAAAAATAATAAAAAAAAAAAAAATAAATAAAAAAAAAAAAAAAAACGCAAAAAACTCAGTAATAATTAATAATTAACAATTATATAATATTTATCCAAAACTTATTACTAAGACAATAAAATCTCAAAGAATATTTTAATGTTCAAAGTATACAATAGCAATTTCAAATTAGACTAAAACAATAATATATTATAAATAGTATTCAAAATTTCTAAAGTGATATTTAACAAAATTAACTGGATATGATTCAGTCTTACAGTGTCGAAATAAATCTGCAAGATGGTTACTGTATTGTGTATTTTCACATAACCTAAAAATCCTATGAAATTGATTTATTAAAATATTTTTATATACCTGTTTACTCATACATGAGTTAAAATTGATTATCTTGTGAATTTTAAAAGGAAAACTTTTTCTTTTATCATAAATGTTTGACAAAAATGAATATTCATTATCAAGAGATAGAGTTAAATCTAAGAAATTAACGCTAGTCGAAAAGTTGCTTTCGTTTGGTAAAAGGGATAAATTTGGAGGATAAAAATCAAAATCTATATTATTAGATGAGGGAGCTATTTTAATGAGAATAACATCGTCAATATATCTGTAGAATGTATATGCAGAGTTTATAAAATTTGACTCGTAGAAGTGTAGATAAAGATTTGCGAGAGCTGAACTGGCAGAGCCACCCTGTGGAACACCCTTAATTTGCATATAAATTTTATTGCCTTGCTTCAAGTAATTATTAAAAATTACACACTTGAGAAGGTGGTGCACGAAAGAATGATCTATATCCAAATTTTGTCTATTATAGAAAGATTTAATAATATCCCAAGTTACTTTATATAGATCTTTTATGTCAATATTGTTGAAAAGGTCCTTAAAGTCATACGTTTTAAAACCCAAAATATTAATCGTATCCAACTTTTGAATTAATTGATAACTGTTATTAATAATATGAGAAGTTGAATTATCATTTATATTAGAGATAATTTTATTAAGAATAACCAAAAGAGATTTACTAGCGACATATATATATATACTACATAAGAGATAGAAAAATGAAGAATGACAATGTATCAAAATTTCGCCGAGGGGGATTGTGACCCCCACTTCCCGGTTTAGCCAGCTTCATGTCATGACGACACTTTCGGAAGCGGATACAATATCGCTAACCAAGTACACATACTAAAACTAAAAATGTAAAAAAATTGAAAGACCTATACTGACTTTACACCTAAACAGAAACATCGAGATTTACTACATCCAAACAGAAACACAAAATACATTTTAAATATCAAATATCTAACACTAATATATCAAGACAAACAAGCCCCGCATACACTTCACCATTCTAACCTCCAAAAAGTAATAGACTCTTACTTTGTATAAATTGAACTCCAACAGACAGTTAAACAATTACATCCGCAATGCTGCGTATCTTTAGATCAGACTGAAAGTGTACCCCTATTTAAATATTACAGTACCCCGAATTATAATAGTATCCCGAATTATATTAATAGTACCCCGAAACAGCCTGCATGTTGCATTATTGTATTATTTTGTGTTTTTATGCGTTGTTCCAGTTTTTCTTAAGAAGGTCTTTATTTACGACTATTTTACTTTATATCATATTTGTATGGTTTTAGGAAAAATCTGTGGAGAGGCGTCTTAATCTTTGAAAAATTATATTATATAGTTATCAGGCAGCTAGAAATTATGGACTGTTAATGTGAAATTTATTATTTCTAGCTGAAAACAATGAATTCTCAATCAAGATAAGTTTGTCATATCAATATGTATATTCAGATTCAACATGTTTTATAATTTCGCAAATTCCTCGTTGTATTTCAAAAGCACCTGAAAAAGTTAACTTCCTGGATGAACTTTAACGGAGCTCTTTAACGATAAATCGATGAACTAACCGTTCTCGAGATATCAGTTTGTCTAATCTTTGCCATTTCAACTTCGAAAATCCGTCCACTCACTAAATAAAAACGGAAATTCAATTACAACTGCCAAATTCAGTGTAATTTTAAATAATTACCCATGCTATTTTCTACAATACAACTCAATGAATTGTAAAAGAAAGAGAAACACAACGAATTTATGTCTGTAGGGTAGTCATGTGCTGCCCACAGCAGAATTTTGATTTATTTATAGTATTACTTTTTTTAGATGTACGAGACTGCATCTGCAGTATAGCTTTTATGAATTAAAATAAATCCACATATTGAAACAACGTCCTAAATGCTGTACGAACATATATCTGGAATTGAACAAGAGTGAAAGTTTGATTGATTATACTACTGTTCAATCAAAAAGTATTAACAATGTAGGTGAACTTGATGCACATAGTTTAATGGAATTTTTTGGAATAATCCAAATGTAAAGCTTCCAAAGTTAGGATACCTAGATACATTCTTTTTTCTTTTAATGCTTTTGAAACAGCTCATGTTCTATTTGAGTTCATCAACAATGAGGACTGAACACTATTATCTACTAGAAAGTTTCTAAAAGATAAGTATATTAGACTCTTGGCATGCAACATACCGTGACGAGATTTGTAATGGTATTTTTATCTTTTAAAGACATTTTTGTCATAGTATCAGATACTTTGTTGAAAAAGAGTTTTTTCCCAGATGATGTACATTTTATATTTACCACAAAATTAAAAAACGCCAGTCATAAATGTAGTAAATTTATGAAAATATGGAATTTTCTATTATTTTGAATGAATTTGATTGATTTAAAGCATTCAATTTCAACTTATTTACTAAATTATAAACTGAAATATTATCTATAGGACATCAGACTACAATTTAAAATTACACAAAAGCTTTATTCTACAATTACCAGCTAAACACACAGAATCCGCCCATATATTTCAAAGTTAATATTGTGTTTGTTCTCGCTGCAAACATCTAACTACTAACAACAACATCCGTAAACCCTAAATCACTATATATTTCATCCAGATAAAAAATCTCACTGCAAAGATAAATGATAGCTATGCCATTAGTTCTTCTAGTGAATAAAAGTACACATAAAATTTATCGCTTACAATATTTGACTTTATTTACAGAATAACGAACTTTGGTCGTCTCCGCAAACAGCATAAAATATATCCTATTACTTTCCTTATATACATAGTATAACGTATAAGGAAAGTATTGTGACAGGGCCGAAATTCGACAGAAGAGCACGTTTCAAGTATCCTGGAACACGAACCAAACGTTTTTGAGGTGATGTCTCTTTGCGTGTGTGTGTGTGTGTGTGTGTGTGTGTGTGTGTGTGTGTGTGTGTGTGTGTGTGTGTGCGCGCGTGCGAGTGTGTGTCAGTGAGCCTGTGAAGACAATATCTCATGAACGAATCAAGCGATCCGAACAAATTTGGTACAAAAATCACAATCACTGAGTACTAGAAGCCTATTTTGTTTTTACAAGCAATCAAATGTTCAAAACCCTCCTAAATTTTAAAATGACATTAAAAAAAAATTATCAAAAAATTAAAACATTCAATAAAGTTACGTAAAAAATCATTTCTTAAGTTATTTTTCATTTAGAAACGATTGACATAAACTTTAGAACGCTAGCATAGACCATTGTCAAAATATTACACATTTTTAAAATAAATTTATCAAAAAATCACATAATTTAAAAATAAATATTACATATTGCGAATTCTGTTCACTTTTCATATGTAATATCATGCAATAAATTTATTATCATCATTCTCGTAGATTTAGCTCGTTCCATTCATGAGTGAAGATACTTTGGGTAATATATTTGCAATTTGACGCCATTAGTCTTTTATCTACCATAAGACTAATCAATTCTTCCATAAATAATGCTTGGCGAAATTTTGATGGCGAATTTGGCGGAATATCGCCAACTTGGCAGTTTTTTAAATGTTGCCAATTTGACGAAAATATCGCCAAAATGATAAAAATGTTACCAATTTAATAAAAATAACGGTAAATTAATGAAAATGAAGGCTGATGAAAATCCAATATTTTTTTAAAGAATAAGAATATACTATAAGAGAAGATACTTTGGGCAATACGTAGTTTTGTATTTGGACGCCGTTAGTCGTTTATCTGCTATAAGAATAACCTATTTCTTTTATCATATTGCTTGACGAAATTTAGCGACAAATTTGGCGGAATATCGCCAGCTTGCCGAATTCCTTAAATATCGCCAAATGGATAAGAATGCGCCAAATTAATGAAAATGACAGCTAATTGATTAAAATTCAATATTTTGGAAAGACTCTACAATAAGATCCCGTCTGTAACGCTTGGCAAAATTCTGGCGAGTAATTTTGGTAGCATGTTGCCAAATCGGAGACTTTTATAAAAGATGCTAAACTGACTAAACTGTTGTCAAATGGATAAAAATGTTATCATATTGATAAAATTATCGCTAAATTGATGAAAATGACGACAAATTGAGTACAATATTTTGCAAATTTTTAATTCCGTCATATGATGGGCATGCATTTTACTATATAAGAAATACTTTTTAAATATCGCCAACTTGGCAATATTTGACACCACAGTGACGAAACTATCGCCAAAATTGCAAAAATGACGCCAAGTTAAGGAAAAAAAAGCCTAATTGATGAATTTATTATTAAAATATTTAAATATATGGATCGAATTGCTCATTGAGTTTGCTATCAATATTTATAATTTTTAATTTAGAGTTGCGTAAAATATAAGTTAATTGGGTAAGGAAATAATTTTAGATGTTGTCATCTGAATGTACAATTCACCATGCAAAATGTACAATTTAACATTACAAACACTGTGCCATGTATGTTTTCAACACTTTTTCACCGTTAAACAAGTAAATTTATTGCATTATATGAGGAAACCCAAGTACTGCCCGCATTAGTTTTTTCTTTTAATTATCTCACTGTCTATCTCTAGTCTTATAATTACCGATTGAATTCAATATAGCACATTTAAAATAAAAATTTCATGATAATTTCAGCAAAACATTGTGATTTTTATAGGATATTTCTAACCATCTAGACTGTTTAACGTAGTGTGACATATAATTTGGCTGTTTTATTTCAATTATCCAGACAAACTAGTTTTGGACTCTGCAACTCGTCCGTGTCTTCATATACACTATATTCTCAAAAGCACTCTACCTTTATCAAGATCAAACATTGTTCTTTCAGAAATACCTTATTTCAGCAGCATAAAACATGAACTCCTAAACTATAATTCAGCTTATTTCTAGACTGTACGGCAAGTTTTGCCTCTTGCCACTTGCATGGAATGGATCATTGTATTTTCCAGCTCTGCAAAACGCTTGTACAAACTTTACAGCGTGAATAAAAGCTGTTTGTAGAGACCAGGACTTACAAGTGAGGCTGTTTAAAGTACAATGTCCGCACATTAACCCCATAAAATAATTTTAAACTAACTTCAGCTTTGACAATCTCTTTGCAAAGAATATGTAGTGGATGATTTGAAATATTATCTATACAGATATCTAAATGGGGTATGAATTTTGTTACAGAGACTAATGTGCGGCCTCTAGGGTTAAGTTGATCTTTGAATAGACTTATCCAACATTTGCATATCAAATTTCGTAATCCAATCCTGTGAAAACGGTTAATTTTGAGAAGGAGTTTATCTCAGCTGGAAAAGACGGCTTGGCGGTCCATTCCATAAAAACGACGCAATGTAATAATCTCTAAAACGTTCAGAATTTTAAATATTACGCCACTGTCATTCCAAAACTACCTAGTCCCATGTAGCTATAGCAAATAATTCTTGAATCCACATGTAATTCTGTAAGGTATCTGAATATTTTTTATAAAACATTATATGTTTTATGCTCTTTTGCTATCAAAGTAATTTACTGTTCAACAAATGGTTTAAATTTTGTCACGTATGAATTATACTTATTTTGGTTTATTACTGTAAAATCCTATCATTAAAACTACCATAACCAAATCGGTGTTAATTGGAGTTTTACATTAGCTATCAATTAAATTGAGTGCAAAGGAAAATATTATTATTGTTTGAATGATATATATGGTTTTAGCTTCAAGGAAGGGGTGAAACAGCCCAGTGGTTAGAAACAGTGGGATTGCACTAAGCTAGTAGGACTGCACTTGGCTAGTGGAATTGCACTGGCACGACCTGAGTTCAATTCCCAGCCTGCCCAAAATGTATTCGCCTTCGCACACAGTACGGGCACGTTAAATATAGGGGTTCATAAGTCCTTCCGAGAGGTTGATGGTAGGGGAACGAAGGCATGATCTCTGTGGATGCCTCCCCCACTGGATTTCGTTCTAAATTGGGTAGCACTTCCCTGCCGTCCAAACAGATACTTTATACCGTCGAGTAGGTCGGGCGATCTGGGTCGAAGAAGAAGAAGCTTCAATGAATGTTAATAGCATTTCCTCTTAATGGTGCTTATGCCCTACCTTTTCTGTGTGCGATTCGGTGAGCACGATATTTTTTGAACAAATGTTGATGCTGTCAAGGTAATTTGGTACGACTTTTTCAAACGTAGTTCGCCAGGGGCCAATTTGTTTCAGGGAACATGGAACTGGAATAGGGATTTTATATTTAACTTTTATAATTAGGTCGAAAATGACCAATAAAAATCAGTATTACAAACAATACAAACTGTGAAAATATTACAGAAATAGTCATTGAGTGAAAAAAGTTGCAGTACTATTGATTTTACTAAATTATTTTTGAAATAGCTATTTCTCAATTTTTGCAATAGATAGAGCTTAGATGATGACTGGTATGGAATCAACACTGTATTCCAGAGGTGAGGGGTTTCACTATAGACATCCATTTCCGGTTATATTTCTATTTCAAGTTAATTTTTTATTCATTTCCTTGAAACATTTATTTTACAGAATTGGCTATACATGGAATTTAAATAGATACTGATATGGATTAAGCATTAAATCGGGGTGTGGGAGTTCGATAAGGGTTTTTCCCTCCGGTTCTTTTTCCACTTCAGACATTTTACGAACATTCGTACGACTGTTTGAAATAAGTGTGCAAAAGATAATAAAAATGCTTAATAGTTTAGTCAAAAATGAAAGGTGTATATTACCACCTTGTGAAAGCTCTTAATAAATTTATTATTTTATATATATTTTTCTATTTGAAAACATGCAACATCATTTATAGAACGCTAACTTGTGTTGTTTTTCAGATAATATCTATTTTTTTATATTTAGATATTGAAACTAATATCGAAAATGTAAAATATTTTGGATGTTCATTATTTAAATATGTAAACACTGCGTAAGTACATTTAATCAGAAATAATTAATAAATAACATAATTTAAAAAACATCACTAGCCATCCACAAGATGCGAGAAATGTTACATTTTCATAAAGTATACGATATATCATGAAAGAATCACGCCATTTTTATTCCATAATTATCAATAACTACAAAATAATATAATATATAACATGTATAACATACTATAATTTATAATATAATATATATTTATAATAGAATATAATAATTTGATAATACAATGCTATATTTATCGGTAACTATAAGTATTTTATTTACTCTTAGCTAGATGAATTGAAAGAAAACACCAATTTCGTCTGTTTTTCACACAATATGTAAATTCCTTAATCATTAGGAAATGAATGCTATATATCTTACATCTGATTTTTATTAGTTATATACAACATGCTTATGTTAGAAATTCCTACTTTTATTACGCACCATAATTAAAAGAAACTTAAAAAATACCTTTCGCTATACTCTATGTACAAGAAAAAAGCATTTGCCCCAGTGACATGCGACATGCCATGGCATGCTACATGCTGATGAACTTCTCCTCTTTCCCTGCTTCTTTACAGACTACAAGACTTCTTTCCTTTCGTGACGCCAAAGAGCTGGAGGGGGGAAAAACAGGGAAAAAGATCCATTAGGAATTTTTAGCTAATGTAATCATGCGATTTTCTGAAGAATATTTTAATGGGCGGAACTAAACTGGAATCCAAGGTGTTTAATTACATAAAGTGATGAAGTAAATAAAAGAAAAAGGATTTTTAGATTTTTTTTGATTAATTTTATTTTTTACAGATATTAGTTTTGGAGCGAAACTGTCGTGAAAAATGTAGAGATATATTTTGTAAAGTGTAAACGAGATTATTCTAAGATTTATAAAATATCGTACTATTGAAAGACGAGAATATAATAAAGTGGGAGTAATTTAACTTTATGAGACAGAAACACTCCAAAAGTATTGCTTTAATTCATGGAAGAGGTTCTTTATTAAATACTGTATATGGAGTTGTAAGTATTAGAAATTGTTTGCTGTAATGTATTTATTGAACTTTACTGTCGTCTTGTATTATTATTATATTTTTCACGTAATGTATGTGATCGGGGAATGGCGCTGGAATCTGGTCTTTGAGAAAAATGTAAACATTTTTAGTTCTTAACCTGTTCAGGACCGTGATCGCGTATATGTGATCAGACGATTCTCCCCTCACGGCCCGCGATATCGTATTTGTGATCAGAGTTTCCGTGCCAGCCGGCCCATTTTCGCACAGACGTGATTTCAGATTCGAACGTTTTATTTGAATTTTTAAACGGCACTAGATGGCGGTTGAAGTCCGTTACATTTTCAAATATCATTCCAGAGAGCTTTGACCTTCAATTTGCACTTTCGGTTCCGAGCTTTTTTTTTTTTGTTTGTTGTTGTATGAGGGGGATTCGAAAATGTAAACAACTGCACGTGTTCGCTCTTTTCCGAAGGTTTGAGCATTTAAAGGGCTGTGATTTACAGAGCGCTGTTTTGTTTTTTTTCTTCGCGGATTGGGGGAAAGGATGAAATGTTTATTGCTTAGGGTTGGGAGTAGTTAGCAAGATAGTATTTTGTACGATTTGGGTCAGTTTTATCTTAGCCATCATGGCGAAAAGAGTAAAATATTTAAGTGAGAGCGAGATTTTTAAATTGATGAACGAATCTGATAGTGAAACGGAGGAAAGTGATTTTTCGAATATTAGCAGCAGTGAATCTGACTATTCAGATGACACTGAAATAGTTGATTATGCCGATAATAGTGCGGACAATTTAAGTGCGAGTGACTGGCAAACGGATATCAAAGAATTGCCAAGTATGGAGTTTTCTGCAAATAGTGGTATCTACATAAACAGTGCAGAACCAGTTGATGAGGAATTAGATTTTTTTAATTTGTTTTTCACGGATGAAATTATTGAAATTATAGTAAATGAAACAAATAATTTTTCAAAATTTATTTTTGAAAAATCCAAAACAGAAGCAAGTTCATCGAAATCTCCAGATCCTCGATGCATTGTAGACGTGACAGGAAATGAAATTAGGGTGTTTATATCTTTGATTATACTAATGAGTATAATCAAGAAACCCACAATCAAAATGTATTTTTCTACAAATCCAATGCTTTGCACTCCTTTTTTTGGTTCTGTCATGTCGAGAAATAGGTTTTTGGAAATTTTGAGATGTCTTCATTTTACATCAAAACAGGATGCAAAAAAACTTGAAAAGGTAAACCCAGTTCTGGAAAAACTGGTACACAATTTCAGAACTCTTTATATTCCCGGAAGAGAAATTTCTATCGATAAAAGTCTTTTTCCGTGGAAAGGGAGACTCGGCTTCCGTCAGTATATTCCTTCCAAACGATCACGGTATGGCATAAAAATCTACAAATTATGTGATTCCAATTCTGGATACATTTGGAATTGTCTTGTCTATACTGGCAAAGACACTGAACTATCGGAGCCAGGTGCACTTTATGGAGAACGTGTTGTGAAGACTCTGTTGGCAGATTTAGAAAATAAAGGCTATAATCTATACCTTGATAGATTTTTTGTTTCTCCTGAACTAGCCACTCACCTTTTGCAGAAAAAAACAAATATGTGTGGCACTGTGCAAAAAAACAGGAAAGGCATGCCAAAAGATTTACCGACTCATTTCCAAAATGATCGTATTGTTGCGTTTCAAAAGCAGGGTATGAATGTCATAGGGTTCAAAGACAAAAAGAAAGATGTCACCATGTTGACCACTTTTCACGGTAAGGAACTAATTCCTACAGGAAAAAAACATCGAAAAACAGGAGAGGACATAAGAAAGCCATATTGCGTTATTGATTACAATAAGTATATGGGAGGAGTAGATACAGGGGACTCCATCATGCATCATTACCCAGCTTTAAGAAAAACTGTAAAATGGTATAGGAAATTATTTTTCGGTTTTCTTGACATGGCGTTATTAAATGCAAACATACTGTTCTGCAAGCAAAAAGGCAGAAAAATTTCATCTTTGGAATTCCGAACAAATGTTGTTGAGCAAATTGTCCAAAGACATAAAGAAAAAAATCTGATGTGGGCAACACATGACTTTCCTTATATAATGAAATGAATTTATTACTTTTACAGTAAAATAAATAGGTTTTTCTTCTAGTAGATACTAATATCCTTTCCAAGATATTGACTTTTCGACAATTAGTCGTCATTTTCATTGATTATCGTCATTTTTATCCATTTGGCGAGATTTTCGTTAATTTGGCAACATTTCAAAAAGTCGCCAAGTTGGCGACATTCCGCCAATTTTGTCGCCAAAATCTCGCCAAGCGTTATGGACAAAGAAATAAGTTATTCTTACAGCAGATAAATTGGCGTTCAAATGCAAAAGTATTACTCAAAGTATCTTTTTTCATGAATGGAACGAGCTAGATCCACGAGAATGATGTCACCCAATTTATCGCATGATATTATATATGAAAAGTGAACATGTTTCTCAGTAGGAAATATTTTTTTTCTATTTTATTTGACTTTTTGATAATTTTTTTGAAAAATGTGCAATATCTCGAGAACGGTTCATGTTAGCGTTCTAAAATTTATGTGTCAATCGTTTTCTAATGAAAAATTACATAAGGAATGTCTATTTACGTAACTTTATTATTGGTTTTGATTTTTTGACGATTTTTTCAAAATTTCATTCGAAAATTTAGGGGGGTTCTGGACATTCGATTGCGTATAAAAACAATAGGCTTCCAGTGTTTACAGATTGTGATTTTTGTACCAAATTTGGTTCGAATCGGTCCATTCGTTCGTCAGTTATCGTCTCTACAGACCCACTGACACACACACACACACATACACACACACATACTTTCACACACACACACACACACACACACACAGACATCACTTCAAAAATGTTTGATTCGTGATCAGGGATGCTTGAAACGTGCTCTCCCGTCGAAAACTCGAATTCGAATTTTCGACCCCGTCACAATACTTTCCTTATACATTATGTATATAAGGAAAGTAAAAATCACAGTACAGGAAATCAAAGCAAAATCTTCAAACATATATTTAAAAAAAAAAAAATTCAGGCAGAGCAAACAAATCATTAGTATTACAGCATAAATTAAATAATGTATAAAATTTAAAAACAGAAAAGTTTTTCAAAAAATTGCGATTAAACTTAGCTGGAATGTGAAATAACATATGGCACCTTCAGCTAGGCTTGCTAGCATGAATATGGATGACATTTAAAAGTGCACCACAATCAATTTAATTGGTGAGTAATTTCTTAATAAACAAGAAAGATCAATCATGCATAAGCATTGATTATGGAAACATTTCCAACTGAAATGCAATTTTATTATAAACATCTCTACACTGTGATGCATTCAGGGCTGATATATTACTTTCCCTGCAATATATGGTAATATATAGGGAAAGTATTGGAATCACACGGGATCATACGGATCATACGGATCTACACGTTTCGAGACCTTTAGAATACGAAAAAACTATTTTTAGTGTGACGCCTGTGTGTGTGTCTGTCTGTCTGTGCAAATTTTGTATCCACTCTAACTAAAAAACTAATGGACCGAATTTCATAAAATTTGGAAGTAAGTCACCTGGGGGCGAATCTGGTGCTGATTAGTTTTGGGTACGATTCAGGATAAAAGAACCCGCCTTTTTTTGCGAACTGGCCCGCAAAAGCTTGTATCCACTCTAGCTGAAAAACTAATAGACCGAATTTTATAAAATTCGGTAGATAAGTTACTCGTGGAGCACTCTGGTGCTGATTAGATTTTTGTACGATTCGGAAAAAATTAACCTGCCTTTTTATGCAAAATAGCCAGCAAAAATCGCCAAAACCTAAAATAAAAAACTACGTATACTCAAATACATCCATTAAATGCTTATTTTATATGTAATTTTTAACGAAGAAAATAATAAGACCAACCCTATTACACTAGGACTAGCCGTTCTCGAGATATTTAAGTTTTTTCATATTTTCTCTACGCCACCTTTGAAAAAAATCTGATGTGGGCATAATATAATGTAATTTACAACTTTTACAGTAAAGTAAATAGGTTTTTCATATAGTAGATACTAATATTCTTTCCAAGATATTGAATTTTCAACAATTAGTCGTCATTTTCATAGATTTAGCGTCATTTTTATCCATTTGGCGCGATTTTCGTTAATTTGGCAACATTTCAAAAAGTCGCCAAGTTGGCGACATTCCGCCAAATTCGTCGCCAAGATCTCGACAAGCGTTATGGACGAAAAAATAAGTTACTCTTTCAGCAGATAAATGACTATTAGCGTTCGAATACAAAAGTATTACTCAAAGTATATTTTTCATGAATGGAACGAGCTAGATCCACGAGAATGATGTCATCCAATTTATCGCATGGTATTACATATGAAAAGTGAACATGTTTCTCAATAGGAATTTTTTTTTATTTTATATGACTTTTTGATAATTTTTATGAAAAATGTGCAATATCTCGAGAACGGTTCATATTAGCGTTCTGAAATTTACGTCAATCGTTTTCTAATGAAACATTACGTAAGAAATGTCTATTTGCGTAACTTTATTAGTGGTTTTCAATTTTTGACGATTTTTTCAAAATTTCATTCGAAAATTTAGGGGGGTTCCGAACATTCGATTACGTATAAAAACAACAGGCTTCCAGTGTTTACGGATTGTGATTTTTGAACCAAATTTGGTTTAAATCGGTCCATTCGTTCGTCAGTTATCGCCTCCACAGACTCACTGACACACACACACACACACACACACATCCTTTCACACACACACACACAGACAGACATCACTTCAAAAATGTTTGATTCGTGATCAGGGATGCTTGAAACGTGCTCTTCCGTCGAAAACTCGAATTCGAATTTTCTTTCCCGTCACAATACTTTCCTTATCCATTTGGTATAAAATCTGATGTGGGCAACACATGACTTTCCTTATATAATGTAATGAATTTACTACTTTTAAAGTAAAAAAATAGGTTTTCTTATAGTAGATACTAATATTCTTTCCAAGATATTGAGTTTTCGACAATTAGTCGTCATTTTCATTGATTTAGCGTCATTTTTATCCATTTGGCGAGATTTTCGTTAATTTGGCAACATTTCAAAAACTCGCCAAGTTGGCGACATTCCGCCAAATCCGTCGCCAAAATCTCGCCAAGCGTTATGGATGAAGAAATAAGTTGTTCTTACAGCAGACAAATGACTATTGGCGTTCAAATGCAAAAGTATTGCTCAACGTATCATTTTTCATGAATGGAACAAGCTAGATCCACGAGAATGATGTCATCCAATTTATCGTATGGTATTACATATGAAAAGTGAACATGTTTCTCAATAGGAATTTTTTTTTTTCATTTTATATGACTTTTCAATAATTTTTTTTTAAAAATGTGCAATATCTCGAAAACGGTTCATGTTAGCATTCTAAAATTTATGTCAATCGTTTTCTAATGAAAAATTACATAAGAAATGTCTATTTGCGTAAATTTATTAGTGGTTTTGATTTTTTGACGATTTTTTAAAAATTTTATTCGAAAATTTAGGGGAGTTCTGAACATTCGATTACGTATAAAAACAATAGGCTTCCAGTGTTTACAGATTGTGATTTTTGTACCAAATTTGGTTCGAATCGGTCCATTCGTTCGTCAGTTATCGTCTCCACAGACTCACTGACACACACACACACACACACATACTTTCACACACACACACACACACACACACACACACACACACACACACACACACACACATACACACACACAGACATCACTTCAAAAATGTTTGATTCGTGGTCAGGGATGCTTGAAACGTGCTCTCCCGTCGAAAACTCGATTTCGAATTTTCGACCCCGTCACAATACTTTCCTTATACATTATGTATATATTCGATTATGTATATATTCGATTATGTATATACTCGATTCCATGCGCGTCAAGCTTTTATAATGTTACCTATGATTTTAAAATTAATTGCTTAATACATGCCAAGCTTGATATAGAACTTGGCAATTTGCTCTTCTAATTTTGCATTATAATAGCCATCAATTTAAATTTCTTGCTCATTCTTTTATGTTGATACATCATCTTGTTTGTTGTAATGATGCCGATTTGTAATATGCAAATTTTTGCTTATCAGTGTGGATAGTATTTAATCTTGTTGGTGTGATTTTTATGTAATGCCACTGAAGAAGGGTATATCGATGTCCGAAAGAGCTCTGGCTTTTAATCTATATGTAGGTATGTAGTATGTTTATTAAATGACTTTTAAAATCTAAAGATTTGGTCTTTATTTTATCTAAATCAATGGCAAAATAGGTCTAAAATATATCAATATATTTCTGAAGACCGTCTTTATTCAATATAAAATCATTACCGTGCATGAATAGTACTTCAAAAGAATTATCTATTTTCGACAAAATAATGCCCATCATCAGTGGCGATAGCAAGGAATTGACAGACATGAGCTGTTATACAATCGTGAATATAAATTTTCATAGGGCAAATCGGAAAAATCGATACTACAATTTACATGTACTACTAATTAATATATATATTTCAAGCAAAAATAATTCAATTCTATTCATTTCAAAAGCTAAGTACATATATAGATTAGGCCAATATATAAACATAACACTAGTGGTGAAACACTAGATTTCCAGAAAATCATGTAATGGTCTAATAAGCATAGAGTCGAGAACGAGACGCCAAGTAAAATTAAGGGTTTGAACAGGAACAAAGTTACAAGTAGAATTTCGGTAAATATAAATAAAAAGGGAAATCAGAAAGTAAACTATTACGGAGGTTAATACTAATGACGGCTACACGTCAAATCCTCAAATCAATCAACTTATATAACAGAATGACAAATCAATAGATCACAAAAGTCATTTTATTAAAAACATCTTTTAGATGTACATACAATTTTTAATTAAAACAAGAAAGATCAATCATGTATAAAAATTGATTATGAAACACTTTCCAACTTCAATGCAATTTTATTTAAACATCTCTAAAATGCGATACATTCCTCGGTAATATTTTTAAAATTAACACAATACTACATTGATTTATTATATTTAAAAACTTAAACCTTCATCGTAAAAAATGAACTTCATTCAAATGACAGCATTGAAACATAAATTGCCTGGTTTAAACATCTCTAAAATGCGATACATTCCTCGGTAATATTTTTTAAATTATGAAAATATTTCAATAATTTATTATATTTCAAAACTTCATCGAAACCAAATGAACTTTTTCAAATGCCGTCATCGAAATTAATTGGATATTTCTAATCTGGTTAAGAATTTTCGAAATTTAGTGGTTTAATTTCGGTATTTTAATATTTCAATTAATTAAAAACTTGTGGTTAAAATGCTCGCATTATATGTTGCAAATGAAACTAATGAGACTGATAACAAAGTATAAACGTGTGCTTTATTGGAGTTTCGTTTTATAAAACAGTAGCAAACGGTGCAAAACCATTTCGGCTCATTTGAACTAAAACTACCGCCGATTTTTTAGAGCGCGGATAAAAATTGTGATTTATTTCCTTAAATATTTATCACAGATATATATTTGGAATTACAAAGTTTCTTAAAATAAAGTGCAGAATGATGAAATCTGGTATTTTCACTGTGAAAATAACTGTGAAAAACAATTATGATTTCATGAAAAACAGTTTGGAAAACTGTAAAATTTGATGAAAAACATTTAATGACAGTTTGATCTATGTGGGGTCCATTTCTGATAAATTGCTCAATTTAAATTTTTACACGGGCCACGTCGAGTGAAAGTTCCGATAACAAAAATATGCTTTACGAATTTATTAGTTAAATAAAATGTTTGAAATTTACGAAAAAACTAAATTCGCTCTTTAAACGGACTTAATGGCTTAGGTGACTTTACAATGCCTATTACTTGCTTAAATTCAAAACTTTTGAGGACAAATTTAAAGATTTTAAGGATTTTAGGGGAAATTTAGGGATTTTCTTACTTTTGGTAAATATTTCAATTAATTAGTTTTTTGTGGATTTTGCAGGTACACATCTTACATAATAAAGGAAGATGCATGTGTGTGGGCGTGTCTGTGTACTCTGTAGCGGGAATCTAAGCGTCGTACGGCCATGAAATATTATACACAGATACTTCAGGGCCCGAATAGGTGCACCTAGGATCAGTGCACTAGGGCCCGAATAGGTGGACCTAGGCCTATGTCTTTTTTTAATTTCGAATTAGTTTTTTTAGTTATTTTATATTTTAGCATAATTCTCATACAATGGAATTCCTTCACGACCAACATTTTTGGGTCAGGGTTTCTAACTTACCACAAATCGAAAGAATCGGAAAATTAACCTTCAAACGAACTTTAAAAGAATGTACACGATTAATAGATGCATTTTAGGGAATAATTATATATATATATATATATTAATTCACTAAAATGTATCTATTAATCGTATATATATATACATATACGTGTTGTGCACGATTTTACGTGTTACGAATTTTATAATACGATATAAAAAATTAAAGTGCCATCCGACGTTTATAATTTAATATAGCAGCTCTCGAAAACATTAAAGACTACCCCAGAATAAAAAAAATAATTTCCTAAACACATCCGTTGAGAATTTGTTATATTTTTTCCCAGCGAACTCTACGAATTTTTGAACCAGAGAAGCGTTTCCCCATTTCCAAGAGGGAATATTCCGGAGTTTTTCTACCTTCTGAATCTGCGCCCATGGACGAGTGAATAGTGTTGTCCATTTTCAAAAGCCCATAATAAATGCGTACGTCCTGGTATATGATCAAGATTTGGAGATTTTATATGTAGCGTGAGGTTGATTTCAGTTCAAAACAGAGAATTTGGAAATTGAGTATGGCATTATCTCTAACCGGATTATTTATTTGCGGGTGATATACGAGGGTGGTACAAAATGTAAGGTAACAAGTCCTGTGAGAGAAAAGGATTATTCACGAAATCAAAGAGATTCGCGAAGTTAGCAAGGCACTGGTACATAGTATTTTTCCACATAGTCACCATGGTTGTTGAAGCATTTGTTCCATCGCTAAACCAATCTATCGAAACCGGCATAGAAGAAATCAGGGTCCAGGTCACGGAGACGTTCAACGACGGCTTCCTGAACTTCGGCATCGATTGTGAAATGCCAACCTGCCAGGTGTTTCTTCAGCAGTCCGAAAAGATAAAAATCGCTTGGTGCGAGATCCGCCCTGTAGGGTAGATGTTCCAGTATATTCCATCGGAAACGCTGAACCAAATCACGTGTAACCGAGGCTGCATGCGGTCGGGCGTTGTCTTGAAACAACACCTTTCGACTATGTAGAGTTGAAATTTAATTCGCACGCTGAATTTGTGCACCCATGAGAGCTCTTGTTACCTTACTTTTTGAACCACCTACGTAGTTTGGATATTTTATTTGTATCGTAAAAATGATTTTAGTTCAAAACGGGCAATATGGAAACAAATATATTAAAATTGTTAATTTAAATGTATACTAGGGTACTCTGACTCCCACTCTCTGACCCTCACCAACCCTCGTAACTCGGGAAACTTCTTCTCCTACTTGCTAAAGCTGAGCTTGCTGTCCGACCTCTTTCGTTCTACATATTAAGCAGACGTATTTCGCCCGTTGGAGTCGTCTCTTGTTCGTTTGCGCTCAGTAACAACCGCGGATAAAATTTCAAAATTCCAGGCGATACAAAATTATCTCAACCAGTGTATTTTATCTCTATTTGCCTTCTTAATACGAAACCAAAATGTATGTGTGTGATGGTTTAAGAATCTCCTCCAAAATTGCAGATGTAAAATAGCGCGTTATCTCGCAAATTTAATTGACGATAATTTTTATGTATTATTATTCCCGACTTGATTATGTCTTGTGTATTACATCAAAAATGGTATTTAAGAGATTATGAAAAAGTATCACATTAATATATAAATTAATGGGAAGCGAATCTGTTTCAACGGAAATTTCCGAGTTTTCTTTATGACAGAAATATCTAATAAACCGCATTACAAAACAAAGAAATAATAAATGTCCCCAAAAATTTATTAATAATTTCTAGGTGTTAAAATATTCTAAATTTGAAGTATTCTTTTAAAACAAATAAAGTGTGGTATCAGTATATGAACCATATCCACCACATTTCATTAGGATTTGCATTTCCAACAATAATAATAATAATAATAACATTAATAATAAAAAACATTTTGTTTTTAAACTTTTATCAGAAAAAGTAACCTTCAATTGGATTTCGCTATTTTTTTTTTTTTTTTTTTTCTGCAAAATAATTATTGTAGGGTTTAGGAACACCAACTATAGACTCAAAATATCAGTATAGTTTTCAGCTTAAGAAAAAATAAATCCATTAATATTTTGGAATTTTGTCAATAAATAAACATTTAACTTACGTCGAAGTGCAGTTAACTCTTTATTCGCTTGGAATAGAGAAAGTTCGGATTACCGATAATTAATTGCGATCACTAAATTTCACAAACAGTGTCATTTTCATAAATATAAAAAATATTGATTTTTTTTAAACTTTACAACATAGTTGAAAAGTGTTTATGACTTTGTTCATTCTGTCTGTCTGTCTGTCTATCCGTTAGTACGGTAACTGCCGTAAAAATGACTTTGTCAAAATGAAATTTTAGTATGTTGTTCAGACTGTCTGTGGGACCTATGGGAATATAAATGAATAATATCACCCAAATAGTTTTGGATTTAACCCGGGTTGAATACATGAAATATATTGAACCCTATAGGACCTAATTTTTCAAACATTTTTTAAGCGAATTTAAAATTCACAAATTGCTTCGAACGCATTAGAAAATATTCAAATTATCCCATAAAATATATAAAAAAAAATGTCAGCAAAATATATTCCGTAGACGTTTAAATAAAAATTAAAATAATAATTACACCCTTTATATAAAGAGATCACGTGATCATTTTATGAATTGTAGCTGTTGTTCCTAATCCCTAATTGGTCCAACAAATTTAGACCAATTCCATCAGTCCATAAACTTCTAAAAAGTCTAAAAACAAAAGGGGATTTGAAAACACCTCATCCCACTTAAAGTCAATACAGTTTAAAAAAATCTGTTGGGAACAGCACATGACTTTCCTTATATAATGTAATAAATTTACTACTTTTACAGTAAAAAAATAGGTTTTTCTTATAGTAGATACTAATATTCTTTCCAAGATATTGAAGTTTCGACAATTAGTCGTCATTTTCATTGCTTTAGCGTCATTTTTATCCATTTGGCGAGATTTTCGCTTATTTGGCAACATTTCAAGAAGTCGCCAAGTTGGCGACTTTCCGCAAAATTCGTCGCCAAAATCTCGCCAAGCGTTACTGATGGAGAAATAAGTTATTCATGTAGCAGATAAATTACTATTGGCGTTCAAATACAAAAGTATTACTCAAAGTATTTTTTTTTCATGAATGGAACGAGCTAGATCCACGAGAATGATGTCACCCAATTAATCGCATGGTATTACATATGAAAAGTGAACATGTTTCTCAATAGGAAATATTTTTTTCATTTTATATGACTTTTTAATAATTTTTTTGAAAAATGTGCAATATCTCGAGAACGGTTCATGTTAGCGTTCTAAAATGTATGTCAATCTTTTTCTAATGAAAAACTACATAAGAAGTCTATTTGCGTAACTTTATTAGTGGTTTTGATTTTTTGACGATTTTTTCAAAATTTTATTCGAAAATTTAGGGGGATTCTGAACATTCGATTACGTATAAAAACAATAGGCTTCCAGTGTTTGCGGATTGTGATTTTTGTACCAAATTTGGTTCGAATCGGTCCATTCGTTCGTCAGTTATCGTCTCCACAGACTCACTGACACACACACACACACACACACACACACACACACACATACATCACTTCAAAAATGTTTGATTTGTGATCAGGGATGCTTGAAACGTGCTCTCCCGTCGAAAACTCGATTTCGAATTTTCGACCCCGTCACATTACTTTCCTTATACATTATGTATATAAGGAAAGTAATATGCTCCGGCGAATCCTGAGATGTCCTGCACTTAGTCCAGAGATTCCCAGAACTTAGTGCAGAGCTTAAAACCCTTCCGTCCATGCTCATAGGTGAGACACCTCAAATGTCCACTAACAAAGCGAGACAAACAGATATGCCAGGATCTCTGACCCTCAAAAGAAAGGGCACCACCAGGGCGCCTTCCAGAGTACCAGCCATGTACCGGAGAGACATTCCAGAGTACCAGCCATGTACCGGAGGGACATTCCAGAGATCGCTGTAAGTCCCCCTGCACTCCGACAATACCTCACTAAATGTAGAAGGCATATTATGCCGGGGAAATTCCATAGAAGCAGACCTCGCCAACGAGTCCGATTTCTTGTTTCCCTCTACACCCACGTGGGACGGAATCCATTGGAAATGCACCTCACATTTCTCAGAGAGCCTATTAATTATACTTAAGATGGAAATTCCTGCTTTGTCACCAACACTCCTCCAGTTACTAAGGTGTTGAATTGAAGATCAGCTGTCGGTTAATATCCAAATGCTCACAAAGCGAGGCTCTGCAATTTTCTCAACATAGCTAAGGCCTTTTTCAATAGCTATCAGTTCCGACCTGAAAACCGAACATGAATTTGAATTTCTGTATTTAAAACTTGAAGTAGTAGTGGGAGTCCTGATGAATACACCACTACCAGAATGACCATGATCACTCTTGCTGCAGTCTGTATACACCTGAAGAGCGACTCCAGGTATATGGCTGATAGTTTCAAGAACCATTTGTCTCATAAATTCGGGGTTGTCAGCATCTTTTTGAATAGGGTACAAAAGATCTGTAATGATAAATCTGTATGATAATGGACGGCCTTGGATTCTTTTACAGGACTCAACAAGACCTCAAAGAGTGATGCTCTATTCGGCATTGAGAAGGCAAAGTAATCATGTCTTGCAAAATTGCCTGGGAAAAGGGACTGTTTCTTTACAGTCTTTGATTATTATCCCAGTTCTTGAGATAGGAGGAGGTTCTACCCTGGTCTCCAATACCGATAAGCTTGCTATAATATTTCACAAGAGCAGAGTTCCTTCTCAGGCTCAGTGGCTTTAGGTCACACTCAAAATTAACAATATTGTCGGGGCAGCTACGCCTCATGCCAGTAATGATTTTCGCTGCGCTGACTTGTACTCTTTCCAGCTTATCGAGATTGGAGTCTGAAGCACAAAAATAGATTGGAGACCCAAACTCCACGATTGGTCTAATAAGGGAGGTATAAGTAAGCTTCAGAGTTTTAGGGTCTGCTCCCCAATCACGCCCAGAAATGTATTTGAGGATATTTAGTTTTCTCCTGCATCTCTCCTCAAGAGCTTGTTACTACGAATAGGCGTGTTGCCTATTACTACGAATTTCTTGGTCCATAATAAATCCCAAATACCTAGCATTATTTTCATAATGCAAGGCTGGGCCGTTCATGGTTATGTTAGGATGATATTTATAAATATGTCTATTAGTAGTATAAAAACCAGTTACAGATTTAGAAGCATTAAAAGTCAACGAGTGAGCTTCGGCAAATTTGCTCACCTCATTAAGCCTAAGGTTTGTGTTATCCTCTATGCTCCTGACTTTGGTACCAGAGTGCCAGAGGACAACATCATCGCCAAATATGCCAAATTTACATCTCTTGAATATCACTTTTTCTATTCCTGCAAATAATTTTATGAATAGATCACGTGACCCTTTTTCAAGTTCTTTTTAATTCATATTTATTTTTGTATGAGTTGTATAAGAATTGCTGCATTTCTTTATCGCAAAATTATTTAGCTCATGGAGTCTGCAATATAGCTGATATGAATGAAACATTCATTGATTTTAACAAAGAACCAGACGATTTTTTCGAGATGAAGTTTTAAGCATAGAATTAAAATTATTAGTACCTCCATGGTTTTAAGTTTTTAAATAAAATAAATTATTATAGTATTGCGATGAATGAAATGCTGCTTTTATAGAGAGAGACAGTCCGTTATATTTTGATGACGTCATTTGAATAAAGTTCATTTGTTTTCGATGAAGTTTTCAAACATAATAAATTATTGTAGTATTGTGATAATTTTAAAAATATTACCGAGGAATGTATGGCATTTTAGAGATGTTTAAACCAGGCAATTTATATTTCAATGCCGTCATTTGTATGAAGTTCATTGTTTACGAAGTTTCAAGTTTTCAAAAATACTAAATTAATATAGTATTGTGATAATTTTTAAAATATTACCGAGGAATGTATCGTATTTTAGAGATGTTTATATAAAATTGCATTGAGGTTGGAAAGTGCTCCATAATCAATGCTATGTGCATGATTGATCTTTCTTGTTTTTAATACTTGAAATTGGTTGCTAGTTAAATATAAAAATTTGCTCATTTGTAAGAAATACCATGTGAAGGCCATATCAGATTTTCATGTATACTATATATCCTCATTAAAATAAAGTGTTCGATATACCACCCATATTCCTACATTATATTATTTCTTCCATCTCTCACATCCTTACTTGTTTGAAAAGTCAGTTTTAAAGGGCTACATCAGAACGTTCACCAAGCAAAAAATAGGGTTTCCATAGATCGAGAGAATCCTATTTTTCGAATAGGGAGAAGTGTTAAAAAATGATGGATAACCGTTCTGGGCAAGAAACCTCGTTGACAGCGACAAATGACGACAGATACTTTCGGCGAGGGAGAGAAGGAATCTGGAACAATGACATGCGATGCAAGTGCTGGAGAAAAAGAAGTATTTTTTTTTCGGGCCTTAATATCTTGTCCGACCTTTTTATTATTCAAGAAAGAATGTGAATATTAATATCACGCAATCCAATAAGTGTACGCTTAATATGCTTTGAAGTTTTTTGGAAAGTATTTGATAAATATTTAAGAATATTTTTGTGACATGAGTGGTTTTAGAATTTTTGACAGATTTTGGAAATATATACATTCTATATTTTTTTATATAGTATTGTTAGGGTATTTAGAAAATGCCTTAAATATTCCATTAACTTTGAAAGAAAATGTGCATGAATGAACACAGTAGGTCTGTCTATCGTAATGCCACTATGCCCGATCGAATAAAAAGGATTGTAGCGCCCCTAGTGGAAAATTTAAAAAGTTCGGAAACCGAACTCGGCAACCAAGCGAGATAAAAAAGAAAAGCTGATTACAAAGTAGTAGAGGATTTTAAACTTTCTCAAACTATAATATAATATAAAGAAAGTATTGTTTTCACGAAAATTTTCGAATTCGAGGTCGTGTTGCCAATATATGTTTTAAGACCTCTTGAACTGGTTTTGACTACTTTTGGAATGGTGTCCGTCTGTCAGTCCGAATGTCCAATGTCAGCATAGAAAAAAAATTGACATTATCAAGAATGAAAGGATTTGTTTATGGCTCAATGATTGCAAGAACTAATAGTTTGAATCATTATTATCAAAAATAACTGCAATACAATTTTTGTGAAGTCATTATCCCCCAGGAGGAGGGGGGGGGGGGGGGGGGTACATTGTCTAGTATGGTATCAATCGAAATATTTTTAAGCCCTTTAAAGTAAAGTGTAATACGCTATATTTGTAATCATTTGGATCCACGTTACAGATTTTTCAAATTTTTACTTTCCTTATATACGTAATGTGTAAGGAAAGTATTGTGACTGGGTCGAAAATTCAAACTCGAGTTTTCGACGGGAGAGCACGTTTCAAGCATCCCTGATCACGAATAAAACATTTTTGAAGTGATGCCTGTGTGTGTGTGTGTGCGTGTGTGTGTGTATGTGTGTGTGTGTGTGTGTGTGTGTGTGTGTGTCAGTCAGTCTGTGGAAACGATAACCGACGAACGAATGGACCGATTCGAACGAAATTTGGTACAAAAATCACAATCTATAAACACTGGAAGCTTATTGTTTTTAAACGTAATCGAATGTTCAGAACTCCCCTAAATTTTCGAGTGAAATTTTGAAAAAATCGTCAAAAAATCAAAACCGCTAATAAAGTTACGCAAATAGACATTTCTTATGTAATTTTTGATTAGAAAACGATTAACATAAATTTTAGAATGCTAACATGAACCGTTCTCGAGATATTGCACATTTTCTAAAAAAATTATCAAAAAGTCATATAAAATAAAAAAAATATATTTCCTATTGAGAAACATGTTCACTTTTCATATGTAATACCATGCGATAAATTTGATGTCATTATTCTCGTGGATCTAGTTCTTTCCATTCATGGGAAAAGATACTTCGAGTAATACTTTTTTATTTGAACGCCAATTGTCATTTATCTGCTATATGAATAACTTATTTCTCCATCAGTAACGCTTGGCGAGATTTTGGCGACGAATTTTTCGGAAAGTCACCAACTTGGCGACTTCTTGAAATGTTGCCAAATTAATGAAAACCTCGCCAAATGGATTAAAATGACGCTAAATCAATGAAAATGACGACTAATTGTCGAAAATTTAATATCTTGGAAAGAATATAAGTATCTACTATAAGAAAAACCTATTTTTTTACTGTAAAAGTAGTAAATTCATTGCATTATATAAGGAAAGTCGTGTGTTGCCCACATCAGATTTTTCTTGTAAAATTTGAAAACAAAAATGATTGCTGGTATGAAAAATTTGAGTTTAGCCACACACCAGTCAGTTGGGCGCGGTAGCCCACTGGTTAGCGCGCTGGAGTTGCACTCGGTAGGCCCGGGTTCGATTCCAGCCACTGCCAAAACTGCCGCCGTGTTCATGCGGAGTACGATCACGTTAAACATGTGGGTCCGAAAGTCCTTCCGAGAGGTTGGTGGTAGGGGAAGGAGGGTACGGTCCCTGTGGATGCCTCCCCCACTGGGTTCCGGTCTAAATTGGGTGGCACTTCCCGACCGTCCAAACAGTTACCTTACACCTTTCTGGTAGGTCGGACGGTCTGGGTTTCAACAACAACACACCAGTCAGTTTATTTCGCAATTATGCACAGAAATAACGCACGAAAGGCACATATGAAAGGCACTAAATGTCTGTCCAAAGGTACTATCCGTCTGTCCAAAGGTACTATTCGTACTATCAGAGCCGTTAACACGGTGGCACCGGCGATGTTTGTCAAAGTACGCCCTGATATCATTTTTCGAATATAAATATCAAATGCCGTTTTTAATGGTATTTTGAACAGGCTACACGTTAGAAACCCGTGCATGTAAGAGTTGTTTATTTTACCGTTCTTGTATATAAGAGCAATTCGTCTATAAGCATATTGTATAAAATCAGTGTATTTTGTAACAGCTTTATTATCGATTACGAATAATTAGATAATGCTCTACAACTCTGTCATTTCTGTCTCAATCGTTTTGTCACCGATTTCGTTATCCTAACTTTGATAATTCTCTACTGGGACGCCTGCAATCGCTGTTGTTCAATAGCACGTGCCACTTTGTTATAGATAAGCCTAACGCGTAACATTCATAGACCTTTCTTTATATAGCTATCGTGATGCTTAAGGACTTTGCTATTAATCCTCTATATTGGACGTTGGTTCTTTAACCTCTTACCCACCCCCCTTAAAGGTATAAAATTAATCAGTGGATTGTAAACTGGTGCTCCCGGGCCTTCATAAAGCAGACTCGTCCAGGTGGCAGAGAGGAACTGCGCCTTTGTGGCCAGTTACCAGTTCCATCGACGACTGGGGTCGAATCTTTTCGGATTCGGCCCTGGGTTTTTTGGATGATCACTTTCCTCTGGTTGTGGCTTGGCTGGAAGCGATAAAACCCTTTCTGCCTTCTTATTCCATCGGCATAAACCAACAAGTTGCCGTGGAGGTTTCAGCTGAATCCATAGTGATTTCAACTGTGCTGTCGGAATGAACAAAAGTTGAACCAAATTAGGAATTATTCTTCAGGGGATCTGATATAATAATTGCTTGTCAATAAAAATAAACTTTCAATAACTGCCACTTTTTGAACGCATTAATATTTCAAAATTATATATTTCTGTGCTATTTAGATTCGTAGAAAAAACTGTACGCATTATGCAAGAGGAAAATCATCTTACAGTATAGAAAAGAGACATTCAGGTTCTTAGTTATTTCAAAACAAATGCATTCCTATGGCTGAAGCGAGACAGGCTGAGCCGGTAAGGTATAGTATATCATAAGATATACTATACTTTGTTGATGTATATAGCATATCAACAAAATAAAGTATATCATCAAAGTAAAGTATATCACAAAAGACAACGGCATATTAAATTTAAATTTTTTGCCGCTAAGAGAGGATCCCTATTTATGTAAAAGGAAGCAAATGCATTAATATTGCTGGTAGAAGACGATTTTTACCGATAAGGTTCAAAATCCAAAGAATTGAAATCTACCACAAAAGTCAACGGCATAAGATTTTCTAGCTGCGCTCCTTTTCTGGAGTTATCCCCAACAGACGAGTGCAGTCACATTACTGACACAGGATGGACCATTCCGATAAAGTTCAATATAAAAAAGTAAAGTTTACAACAAAAGACAGCGACAAACGACATACAAAATTTCATGTTACTGCGATTCATGGAACTTGATTACGGGACTCAAACATTTGAATCACTCTGAGGCTATCACACCAGGTTAAGCTAAATTAAAGTTTGCTGTAATAATAATAAAATGGGACATTTTATGTTCTGTTTAAAGTGAGACAATAATATCCATGGTTTAGTTTAAGAAGTGCCAATGTCAAATTTATACTTCAAAAAGTTATTCTTCTGAAAAGTATATAATTCGTAGTGAGCATAAAATGGCTGAATAAAATATAAATCGATTTCAAAGACATAAAAGAGCCTACTTATTTACGATAAATTAGAGAGAAAGACTATCAATAAGAACAAGTACACATCTGTCAATCTTTACTTGCTGTCGCTGGTACTGGTAAATTGTCGAAATTAGAGGAGTTGAAGCTGTAGACAGTACAGAAAGCCTATTGCAAGTTAAAATCTTTTAACGTGAATAACATCTACGATTGAGGTATCTCTGGCTGAAATCGGAACTTTACGAAACATGTAAACATTTTTAACCCTTATATTTCCGAACCTATTTGATAAAATTGTAAACACAATTTATTTGCTTTTTCGGAAGTAGGGTACTATCAATGAATATACAAAAATATTTCCAATATATTGAACTTCTTAAAAAAATATCCGAGAGAAGTTTTGCTTAACTTTACTTACTTTCACTCTAAATATTTAGTAAAATATAAAAGGTCGATAGATATACGTAATAAGTGACAGGAAAGCTTAGTCAGAATTCCAGTTTCAAGATTTTATATATATATATAGATAATTTTATATATATATATAGATATTATATATATATATATATATATATATATAAGATTCATATGAAAAAAGTGGGGGAAATGACCAAATGCAAGGCATAAAATGGTAGAGGGGAATGGCGACCCCTCTTTCCCGTTTAAAAGACTGCTTTTATACCCGGGCAACACTCACGGTACCAATGCCATACAGTAGTCATACTTGCGTAAATGTGTCAAGTCAAAAACACTCGAAAAAGTGCAATGTAAACAAATCGGAATCAACCAAGATCGCAACAGATAGGAAAATAATGGAAATGCAGCAAATTCCAGAGTGCATTATATATAAAAGTACTTTACGCATGCGTAATTCGTTATTATCACCTTAAACGTTCTATACCTCTACCATATCCTTTAAGTAACCAATATATATATATATATATATATATATATATATATATATATATATATATATATATATATATATATATATATATATATATTTATATATATATATATTTATTTATATATATTTATATATATATATATATTATTTACAAACCGCTTACAGTTTGGGGGAGATAGCCTAATTAAGTTGAGAAAAGGTGTTAATATTCACTTTTATATAAAGATGGAATGCATATATAGCAAAAACTAAAGACGCTAGCTGTAAACAGAAAATATTATGTAGTCCTATGATAGATACCCTACAAGGGGATATAATTGGATTTTGGATCAAATTCTTAGTTTTTGAAATAAAGTGGTTATAATTTCAATATTTAAATATTTTTTGCAAATTTTAAGATGTTTTCCTAATTTCCATATTGCAATATTTTAACTGCATGTAAAATGTCTAGACAAGATAATTTTCCCCCGCCCCCAAAGAAGGATGTCATTTCCGCTCCTGCAGACTAACTGTCGATTGAAAAAGAAAAAAAAAACGACCACTGCTCTGGAAGCCGAAGACAACAATACACATATAAAATCAAATGAAATTTTAAACCCACGTTTCTAACCAAATTATCACGTGAATCACGTGATGGATTTTGATGATCTCTATTAGGAAATGAGGCTAAGACCATTGATTATTCTGATGAATCATACTATAGCGAAACGCAGAAAAATAAGTTTTGAACACCTATTTCGGTCTATCTGTCATGACGGAGCATAATTCGAGTACTGCTCAACGAATTTACATATTTTTTCACTACATTTTTTAATAAGGAGAAGGTTTGAGGTTCAGTGACTAAAACAGACACACTTTTTCCTCAGTTTAGCTCCATATTGTAAATGGGTCATTTTTCTCTTGAACTTTGTTGTAATGTTAAACTTTATTTACGGTTCTGAAGTAGATTGTATAGTAAATTGTTTTAGTTATTTTCTCTAGATGGTACATGAAAAATATTAAAAAAAATGAATATAAGTTTATATTTTTGACTTTAGTCTAAACAGGAATAAATATATGCGGAACATGCCATTTGAAATCCTTTCTGGAGAATATTTATCCAGTTTCAAAACCTCTAGACCGAAAACGAAACGTCTTTTCTTGCAGGCCGAGGAATTCAAAGATTTTGAAAAATGATGCAAGACATGCTATACGATGCAAATTTAATATACCACATGTTCGATTGGTTGTAACTTTCACGAGAGATTGATAAGCATCGTATATTTGGGATGAATATATTACAAGATAACAAGATATAAAAATATAACCTGACATGTACTTACAAGATACTTGCAAGATCATTATCTCTCTCTCTCTCTCTATATATATATATATATTTATATATATATATATATATATATATATATATATATATATATATATATATATATATATATAATTTATTTGTTTTTCTATTATCGATTCCATAACTTTGTTTGTTGATCAGTTTTGACTTTATGACTCTAAATTTGCATTTATTTACATTTGCTTGGTGATTCGCTATTTATTATTTCCTTTTATCATGTAGGTTTTATTTAAAGTTGGGATTTTTAAGTTGCAGCTTCTCTTTATTCTGTCATTGGAAATTCAAACTATTATTATTTCACACACGCACATTATATATATATATATATATATATATATATATATATATATATATATATATATATATATATATATATATATATATATATATATATATATATATATATATATATATATATATATATATATATATATATATATATATATATATATGTATATATATATATATATATATGTATATATATAAATATAAATTATTAAATCCAAAGTTAGAATGTATGTAGTAACTCATAATACACTATTCCAA
>OX578153.1:13588475-13683475 GCA_951213105.1 Amaurobius ferox
TATATATATATATATATATTTATATATATATATATATATATATATATATATATATATATATATATATATATATATATATATATATATATATATATATATATATATATATATATATATAGCGCCCATCTCAAAAATAAAAGTACAGTTTATTTATTCAAACAGATACTTTTATGTCCTACTAAGGGTATCTACTACAAAATATTAATGACAAGAAAATAATGGACCTTCCGTACTTTAAAAACTGATTTCATCTCACCGAGGCTTCTAATGCAACAAATTATTCAAAACACAAATTAGTTCCACATTTTTGTCCAAGGCAAAATCTCTATTTAATACTTTTCGAAATAAATCTTACTATTAAAACTCAGCGTGTTCGTTTTCTCCTTTACTGAGGATCAAATGCAAAGGCTTATGGGAATTGAGAAGCTTGGAGCCCTTGAAAGAATGAACGATTTTCCCGAAATTCACTTTTATCAGGAGAAAAGGTATAACAAAGAATTTTGCTAACAAGAAAATCTTTTCTGCAATTCCCGGTATTTAAAAAGCCTTTAGGCGATAAGCGTGTGTACTTTTAATGATTTTATGAATTTATTTCCTTTTGAATGCAGTAATAATGGCGCAAAGTCGAAAGAAGTTAAAAGAAATATAAAAGAGGATGGAAAAAAGGCGAAGGAGAATATTTATATTTTTTTTCATGAATTAGTCTATTATTTACATGCTGATATTAATTAAAAAATATACGTGAAAGAGGTTATAATAATTCAGGGGAATTTCATATTAAATATAATATTAAAAATACGTTATTTTGTGAAGTTTTGAAATTTTACATGATGGAAAATTAGTTCAAATCCATTGTGATTCGGCATGAAAAAAATAAGAAATAAACTTTTTTAATAACCGAAATAATTAATGTTTATGGTTTTGAGGAAGGTAATATTTTATTCTTTTTTAAATAACTTGAAAACCTGTATTTTAAACAGAGAAATATCTCCACTTGTGCATAGTTTTTTTTATTTATTGTATTAATGTATTTTTCTCGATAGTAAACGTTACATAGTCAGTTACTAACATATTTTGTTTTTAATTCCATGATAAAACTTAGAACAACTAATTTATGAAAGAGCTTTCACATCTTAGCAAGTGGATGGCACTTCATTTCTGACAGAACTAGTTAGCATTTTTATTTTGTTTCGCATATTTATTTCGTACAGTCATACGAATTTTCTGAAAAAACAAAAGTAATGTCTCCAAAACTTGATATGAAAATCTTTAGTGACCCATCCTAACTCACTCTGTATTTTGTTTATGAATCCCTATCATGGATCATCAAAATTCTATCTGTAACCCATCTTGAGAAATATATATTTCGACAATTTTTTTTTAATCCCAAGAGAAAATTCATAGTGAAACCGCATTCCACTCTAGAAATTGATGCTGAATCCACATATATTATTATCTAAGCTCTATCTATAGCCAATTCTGATAAATAAATGTTTCAAGGAAACTTTCTGAACAGGAAGTGAAATTCTTAGTGAACAACCCTACTTCCTCTCGAATTTTATGTTGAATCCATATACGTTATCACCGAAGCGCTATCTATACCACAAACTCAAGAAAGAGTTGTTTCAGTTAAAATGAAGTATATTGAATCAGCAATCTAAAAAGAAGCGGAACTGTAATTAGTGAAATACCCTCTTTCCTCCAGAATTTGATACTGATTCCAAATCAGTTAACATGTGAGCATTATCTGTATCAGATCCTGGAATATAGGTGTTGCAAGAAATGTTTGACATGGTGAAATTTTTGACAAAGTAAATCACTAGCCAAATCCTACGAATTATCCCACGATCTGGTAGGTTTTATAAAGGAAGTTTTCGCATGTTTTTTGTAAAGCAATAAAGAAATTGATCTATGGTGACGGGGTCGAATTTATTCATTTAGACATCAAAACTTACTTTTAAAACATGCGTTTAATTAATACATTTAAGAGTATTTAGTCTTTAACTTCTTAATTTGGGGGTATTTGCTGTTCATTTTGAAAGACTATTAATGATAAATGCTAGTGTCAGTTCTAATTATGAGAGTTACCAAGAATTTTGGTATTTCTGATATGTGTTTACACATAATTATATGTCTGTTCGTTGTTCAACCATCGCGTTTACATCTCCCACGCACACATATAAACATGCCGACACACAAAAACGCAGACACGCGCATGCATGTACAGACGAATACGAGTATATCTTCAAAAATGTTAGAAAGGATTTCATGAGATCTTAAAACATGATTAACCGTCAAGATATCGAGTAAAAAGAAATCGGGTAAACAATACTTTTTTGTATAAAAGCATGAAAAACTAAAAATAATTTTAAAATTATTATAAAATTCAATACTTGAAAAAAAAAACATTTCCGCAATAACACAAACGTAATTGCATTCAAAAAGAAATATTTTAGAAAACATTTCCAAATATGATTTCCTAAGAAATATTTCAGAAAACATTTCAGTATGGTTTTGAGTAGAAATACTTCTAAAAATCTATTCCGTATTTTTTTTTAAATATTTCAAAAACAATTTCGTAGTTGTTTTCGAACAGAACTAATTTTGAAAAACATTTCCGTAATTTTTATTACAAAAAATAACCTTCTTCTAGAAAACAATTCCATTATTGTTTTCTAAAATAAATATTTTTAGAAAACATTTCCTTAATTGTTTCCAAAAATATATTTTTAGAAAACAATTTCGTAATTGCTTTCGGATGGAATCATTTTTAAAAAAAGAGTTATCGTATTTACTTTTAGAGTTAATTCAAAAATGAATTTCAATCCCACGTATCTGCTAGTTTTAATATGCATGTACTTTGTAAGAAATCATTCGAAACCAGGATTACTCCAGCATTTTTTTTTAAACAGCAGAATCTATATTTAATTCTTTTAAACTAAATCGTACCATTAAATCGGAACTTCTACTTTCACTCCCCCCCCCACCCCGTTTGAAAAATAAGAACAGAGGCATGAGGGAATTCAGAACTCTGGAAGCCCTGAATGAATGAAAGATTTATCCGAAATTCCCACTTAATACGAGATAAGTTTTTACAAAGAGTTCTAACTAAAATGTTTTCCAACAATTTATGTTATTTAAAATGTCTCTTAGGTGGTAAGGTGTGTACTTTTAATGTCTCTTTAAATGTATTTTCTTTGTATGGAATAATAAGCCGGCGAAGTTGATTTCGTAAAATGGTCAAAGAAATGTAATTGAGGAAATATGATCACGTGCATATTAAATTTTTTTTCTAATTAACTGTTGAATTCTTTAGTTAATTTTAAATACAAAGAAACACAAGAACTTAATATCAAATACGGGAATAAACACAGAGCAAAATATAATACACATATAATAATTCACTCAACCGTCTGAAAAATATCAAGAATTAAACATAATCTTTTGTAATAAATTAAACAGCTGAATAAAAAGTATACAGCGGTTTAGTGTGTGTGTGTGGGGGGGGGGGGTAAAACAGCCACCTTCTTCAAAAAAATATTAAGCAGCCATTACCAGAAAATGAGCCGTTTACGAATAAATCCCCACCTATTTATTGAAATAGAATTTGCACATGGAAAAATAGATTCGATCAAAAATAGGTTCGATCTTTCAAATTAAAAATGTAGACATATTAATAATATTTCAGAAATAAGTTAAGCTAGTGATCTATGCTCAGAATTTCGGTCCAAGGACTTATCGTCCTGTAAAGAGCCGACCAACGTAGCAAGGAATTAAATTTCCACTGGGAATTTGTCAGTATGCTGGTGAAAGAAAATAGTTAAATTGCAATGCTATAGAAACAGTACATATGAAAAGTCTCAATGATCCAGTGACAACTCATCAAATGACCGAATCCTGATAGTGATCGGACTTGGGGTGAATTCTCAAATTTCCAGCCGGATGCTAGTGAAAGAAAACTAATAAATTGCAATGCAATAGAAAAATAACGTATAAAAAATTTCTACGATTCAATGACAACACATCAAATGACCGAATCCCGGTAGTGATCGGACTTGGCGTGAATTCTCTAATTCCCAGCCGGATGCTAGTGAAAGGAAACTAGTAAATTGCAATGCAATAGAAAAATAACGTATAAAAAATCTCTATGATCCAGTGACAACACATCAAATGGTATCAATCCGGGTAGTGATCGGACTTGGCGTGAATTCTTTAATTCCCAGCCGGATGCTAGTGAAACAAAACTAGTAAATTGCAATGCAATACAAAAATAACATATGAAAAATATCAATGATCCAGTGACAGTGCATCAAATAACCGAATCCGGGTAGTGATCGGACTTAAAGTGAATTCTCTAATTCCCAGCCGGATGCTAGCGAAAGAAAACTAGTAAATTGCAATGCAATAGAAAAATAACATATGACACATCTCAATGATCCAGTGACAACGCATCAAATGACCGAGTTCGGGTAATGATCGGACTTGGAGTGAATTATCTGCTTCCCAGCCGGCTGCTAGTGAAAGAAAACTAGTAAATAGCAATGCAATGGAGAAAGAACATATGAAATATCTCAATGATCCACTGACAACGCATCAAATGATCGATTCCGGGTAGTGATCGGACTTGAAGTGAATTCTCTAATTCCCAGCCGGATGCTAGTGATAAAAGCTAGTAAATTGCAGTGCAATAGAAAAATAACGTATAAAAAATCTCTATGATCCAGTGACAACGCATCAAATGACCGAATCCGGGTAATGATCGGACTTGAATGAATTATTTAATTGCCAGCCGGATGCTAGTGAAAGAAAACTAGTAAATTGCAATGCAATAGAAAAAGAACATGTGGAAAATCTCAATGATCCAGTGACAATGCATCAAATGACCAAATCCGGGTAATGATCGGACTTGGAATGAATTCTCTAATTCCCAGCCGGATGCTAGTGACTAATGTATTTCCTTGGCTAATGTATACTTTCGCCACTAAGTTATATTCTAAGAAGTTTTCTTAAACACATAGCATCCTGGGAAGCAAATAAATAGTCGTAAATAAAACACCCATTATTTAATTACTTTTGTGATTTGTGAGCGCCCTCATCAAATGTAAGACTTTATATTGCATGCTTGCATATGCCAATGTTGCACAACTTTTCGGTGTCTGGAACGACTTATACTCAAGTCAAAACGTAGGAGAACTTATTTTCTGGATGGGATCCGTTGAATGTGCTGTAACAGTTTGAAGTAAACGTTATTGACTCCTTAATTTGATTGTAAAGAATTACGAAATAAAGTGACTCAAAAAAAATAATTGTATACTTCAAGAACCAAAAAATGATAAATTTTCACAATGGCACATTTTCAGACAGTAAATCGAAAACTTTTTTCTGAGCTACAGTTTTGAAATTACGAATATTGAGAATAATCAGAAAACTTAGAAATTATTTTTACACGTTTATAAAAATCTGTATAAAAAAACTATCGACATTATTTTTGAATCCGTGCTTTTAGAGGCTTTTGAAAATTTATCTGTCTTCTGCTCAAAGCAAAAATCAAGGTTGTAATTTTTTTTTTTTGAAGGAGGAGGCACATTTTCTCGTACCCCTTGTTTTACCCTTATTACTCTCTCTTGCTTTTATAAATATTGAAAAACTTATTAAAACTTTTATAGTTTTTTAAAAACGTCACTTACATATTCCATTTTTGAATTACATTAAACAAACCGCGAGCCTTTAGATCATATGGGGGCAAAGGAATTCGGGATTCACTAACGATCTACCTGCGATACCCGTAGCCAGTGGTTACTCTTTTATTGCAGTTACAGTGATTAGCAATATTTTCTTGTAGAAATCACTTTTTTGAGCAAATAAACAAACATAAAAAATTAGAAACGTCCCAGAAACTCCTCTGCAAATTCGCTAAAGTATACTCGATAAATGTTGTAGAATCTGCTATGACAGGAAGTATAAGAATAGCCAGATTTTCATTTGTTCTAACAGTCAGACTGCTCTTATGGCTCTGGGGAATTTTACTGTGACGTCTTCCCTTGTTTGGGAATGTTATAATGCACTCTGTTAAATCTCTAGCAATAATAATGTCATTCTTTACTGGGTACCTGGTCATTCGGGAATTCCTGGCAATGAAGTGGCGGATGAAATTACTAGGAAAGACTTAAGTACCCCTTTTGTGGGCCCTGAGTCGGTCTTGGGAATTCCCAATGACCTTGTTAGAAGAATTGTCTATGACATCTTCAGGAAGCTTCAATGAAAGAACTGGCGTGACACTAAGGGACAAAGGCAAGCGAAAATTCTCATCTGCAATTGCCCTAGTACACGTCATAAGGAACTTCTCAGGCTCAGCAGAACCGGCATCAGGAGGGCTGTTGGGCTCCTTACTGGGCACTGCACCCTCGAGAGACACCTTAATATTATGGGTGTCACTAAGGATTCGCTTTGCAGAGGCTGCAATTACAGCGAAGAAACTGCAGCTCACATTCCATGTGAATGTGAGGCTTACTCTGCTCACAGATTCGAGCACATTGGTCGTCATGGGGTCGTCATTGCGTCTCCCAGGGTTCATGTGATTGAACCCTGGGAGCTGAATGACATTCCTGTCAAGTGCCTGCTTATTTTCGCATCGGCTACTGGTCTCTTTTCTTAGAGATCTTTTTTCTTCTGGGGTAGTACAATAGACCTCTGGTCGATGCGCTGGGCTCTTCTGGAGCCACCCACCTTCATTTCATTCATTCATACTCGATAAAGCATATGGGTCCGATTTCAACGTGATACTCCATGAAAAAGAGTGAAAATTGCAAACCGCGTACATCCAGAAAGAGTGCTGGGATATAACGCCCACCCCTCCATTCAAAAATGAGACCCTTCCTCTGATGGACACAATTTAAATCGCAATCCGTCACCTTACGAGATTCCGTGCATAACATTTTGTAACATCTGCGTACTCTCATCTGGCTGCAGTGTAGACCAGCGCAGCTAGACCTACTCCATAAAAAACATGAAAATTGCATATAAGCTATGTGCACTCGAGTAAACCATCATGAGGCTTTGGGAATGGCAGAAAACACATTTCAATCCCCATTATTATCCGCCACCTTGGGACAAAGTGAAAATGCGTCTCCCTTACCATCTGTCTTGTAGCCAATAGTATGAGTGAGCACAAATTCAGCCTTTTACATCACCGAGGGATTCTGGAGAATCTGGAAAGAAATATTTTTGGAAAACCCCAAATTTCTCAGTCCTCCCAGGGAAGTGAATCGAAAATTCACTTCCCTGGCAAAAAGTGAATCGAATCCCCTTTAGGTGCTTCTTTGATACGTTTCGAGGTCAGTATTATAATTGTGCAAGGATATAAATTTGTAGGTCACCGTGTGCTTTCTGGGGGATTCGGGAAAAGAAAAACACGCATGAAAATTATTGTACAGTTATAATGTAAACCCGCTGAATATTTCCACATTAACAGCATGACTGGCATGTAATTCTTTGTATCAAAAAGAATAGAACGACTACAGCTATACTAAGTAAAACTATTTTCTAAAAAATCAACGTTTTTTAAATATAATATTTGTAAATTTAATATAACTTGGATAAATATCGCTTTCAATACTTATATTAAGCGATTAAACATCTAATTGATATAAATAAAGCAAGAAATAAAGATTAGAATTATTTTAGAGCATTTAAACGCCAGCATATAAGGTATTTTAAAAGTATTTCCAGCTTCATATTTTACTGAGTTTTGAAATGATTAAATTTTTTATTAAATCATTTAAATGTTCCTTGCTATTTTCTTTTTCTGCAGAGCAAAATCTATATTTAATACTTTTAAAATATATCATACTGTTAAAAGGAAGCTTGTACTTCTTTTGCGCTGTGAGGATTATACACAGAGGCTTAAGGGAATTCGAGAGTTTTAGAATGATTTTCCAAAAATTCTGTCTTATCAGAGGAAAATATTTCAGAAAGAGCTCTCTTAACGAGAAATCCTTTTCAACAATTCACGACATTTAAAGAGCTTTTTAAGGATAAAGTGTGTGATTTTAACAGTATTTTTTCTTAATTTATTTTCTTTGTATAAAATAAAGTAGTGCAAAAATAATTGAACAGAAAATACGAAGTAGATAATAAGACACACACACACACACGCATATATATATATATATATATATATATATATATATATATATATATATATATATATATATATATATATATACATATATATATATATATGATACAAAAAATTTAAGCCTTTCCCAATAACGCGCCTTTTCCTTTCATAATTATTATTCTAAATTCCTATTTCATGTCCATCACATATTGCAACTATATTAAGTTCTATCCCACATCACTAATATTAACAAAGTCTGACAGCACTTCCTATTTTCCCTTATCCATACCATATATGGTCACTAACCTTAACCTCTACGTAAACTTTCTCATATGAAATTGCTGCCCAATAACATTTTTAAATCCTAAAGAACGCGAAGGCAGCATGTGTCCCATGCCTCATATCCCTCCCCTTCCGGTGTAACTGTACATTGTGTGTAAACCAACGCAGACGGCATTAGAATTTCTTGAGAGAGAGAGAACTGGTTGCATGAGCTCGGCTGGCATATGCAATTAAATATATATTATGAGTGTCATATAATAACGTGAAATGTCTCTTTCCTGGATTATTGTAGCCTATATATATATATATATATAATTTCATGCTATGCATATAAATAATCTAAAAATTACCAGCAATTCATATAAATATCCTTCTTATTTAGTAAATGGTATAGTTAAAAAGTTTAGATTAGCGATTAGCTGGATTTTCATGAATTATATTCATAGTATCTTATATTAGCCAGACATCACCATTCTCTTGTATTAATTACTTTTATTTTGACATCTTAATACTATTTTAACCTTTTACATCTTAATACTAGCTTAATCTTTTACACTTAATACTCTTATTTTTACTTAAATATAAGCCTTACTATTATAAGCCCCACTTTTTTGTAGTTCTTATTGTATATTTTTACTTTTACTTGCCTTTTCGCATCACTGCTATTTACTTCTTACGAATGGCAACAGTAGATCATTTATTTTTCCTTTGCGAATGACAACACTGCTCCCTTCATTCTGGAATCCAGGGTTCGACTGGTTCGGGCATATGCAGTGTTTATTCCAGGTATTCTTGTTTTTTTTATTTTTCCTTCTTTATGCATGTTGTCCAAGTAGAAACAGTTCATAGATATAATCTATCTATTTCTTCAGAAACATACATATTTTGTGTTTGCTTCGACAAAATACTTGGATCCGATGAAGAGTTTTGGCGAAGTGAACAATTTCATTATTTAGGCCTAGCCCTTGTCCACCTGTATAGCATTGATGCTTGGATTTTAAATGCATTTCTATTATCGATTTCAGACCATTGATATTTGTTGATTTTCTTTAATTTGATGACTCGAAATTTGTATTTTTCGTCCATTTGATTGAAAAATTGCTGTTTTATACTTTTATTTTGTAGGTTTGTTATAAAGTTAGGTTTTTCGAGTTGCAACTTCTCACTTTTCTATCATTGGACTTTCATACTATTATATATATTTCTATATACAGTGTGTTCAGTATATGCGGCAACAAACTCAGAGGTTTGTTAGTAGACATTAAGAGGAACAAAAAATGAAATGAAAAATGGCGTCGGAAACCACGGTTAGTAGGAGAAAATCGCGAAAATGCATATGCAGGTTCTGATGTCAAGCGGGGGCGACAAATTACAATAATAACTACAAAAATATTTATTTGACAGCATACTTACAACACAGCTTATGGTGTACTCTACTATGCTGGAAAAGGAAAGATGAGAACAATGTGAACTAAATTATTACAATTAAGGTGTGTTCGAAGTGGCAGCCGTGGACGTCGTTGCACATTCTACAACGACATCCGTGGCCGCCACTTCTAACAACACCTGTAATACTTTCGTTCACATCATATATATATGCAGAGTTTATATATACAGGGTGTCCCCAAAAATTGACCTCTGCTTTTGTTGCTTAAATATTGATCTTAGACTTATATAATAAATAACAAAGTTGCTTAAATAAGGTACAGAATTTTATGAAATCGATGAGAATTTTCAGAGGAAGGAATTTGAAGAAATACAAAATTTAAATGTTTATACGGCTCCCGTACAAAAACATTTGCAATGAGTAAATTGTGCCCCATACACTAATAAGGTGATGAAGGAAATTTCAGCATTTTATCATAAAAGTCTCAGCGGTATGTTTAAAAAAATTCGTGAGGGATTAATGAGTAATAAAAATGTAAATGTTTACAGCAAGAGTGGAAATGACGCAACGCAGAAATGCATCATAGGCAAATAATATCTGCCTCTTATCTTTAATGTATCTTTGGCATGGATGAAAAACATTTTGAACATGTTTTGATATCTTTGTGTAAAATTAGTAATTCCACGCAGTGTAGATACTGTTGTATCAATAAATAGCAAAATTATTATTTATTTATGTAATCATTGTTTCCTTTCGTAATTTGTGTTTGACCCCTGAAACGCGATTTGTCGACACGATTTTTCCCCTCTGAGAACCAAAAGCTTTGCATCGAAAAGTGGTTTAAGTCAGCATCTTTGTCTTTTCATATCTCTGGTACTTTTTGTGATCAAATTCTGAAATTTTGTACATCACCTTAATAGAGTATGGGGCATATTTTACTCACTGGGAATGGTTTTGTACGGGGCCGTATAAAAATTTAAATTCTGTATTTCTTAAAATTTAATTCCCTTGGGAATTTTAATCAATTTTATAAAATTCTGTACCATTTTTAGGCAACTTTTTGTCAGAAAATTTTTCGAATTTCTAAATAAATACTTGGCGAAGTATTCCTTAACTTTGGCGATGTGAAGTACATGCTTGAACGCACACTTTCCAGTAAAGTTTTGGTGACTTGTACATTCAAGGGACCACCAATATATTGAAAAATGGGGAAAATATATTTTATCACCCTATATCATAAAAAGCTGGAAATGATTTGTTACTTACACGAAACAGTTAACTAGCTTTGTTCAAAGTGTAAAAGCATTTTCGTAAAACAAAAACGTATATTAATGAAGATATAAATGTTTCTTTAAACAAAATGTTGTTACATGTTTTTTTGCTTACAATATACATAAGTTTCAATCAAATTTCACAAAACTTACAGAACATTCGTCAACGTCCAAGAAAAACATTATACTTTAACTGAAAATTAAAGCATTGAATATACGATGAGGTATAAGCATTTGAAGAAACTAAGTTTTTACTGCGCAAGCGCGAAGCACAGCAATAGATTTCTTTCATGATTTTGTAGTGAATACTTCAGGGTAACTTCTATAAAAAATCCAATGGAATATCATGAAAATTCACAAAGATATCGACGATATAGTGATCAGTTTTTCTCCGAGTCCCTGAAAATACCTAGATGATAACAAGGTGGTTTCCACAAATTGACATTTTACCGATTCTTAGGACACCCCTGTTCTGTAAATGAGCTAGTCCAATTTTATGCAAATAATGATCAAAAGTCTCCGGACACCCCTGTACGTGGCGGATTATTCCAGTGACGTCAAAATTCTAGCTCTCAGACAAGTATAAAAGAAGTCAGACGAGTTAACAAATTTAATTTCAAAGCCAGAAATGTAAAATGGAGGGAAAATGCAGGCTAAATGAGTTTGAACGTGGTGAAGTGATTGGTTGTCACCGTTGTTCGTCAGATTTCTGTCATGTTACGAGTGGCCCGTTCCACCGTAAATGATGTTATCATGACGTGGAAATGTACAGGCGCTACGACTGTGCATGCACGATCTGGTAAACCCTTCCGCCTAGTAGAAAGCGACCGTAAAGTGCTGAAAAGAGTTGTGAAAGCGAATCGCATGCAATCGGCGGAAATAGTCTGTCCGTAATTTCAGGAAGCCTCTGAATGCAACGTCAGCACAATGACAGTTCGTCGGGAGCTGCGAAGTCTTGGTTTCCATGGGCGAGCAGCTGCATATAAACCAAGTAGTACCGCAACTAATGCCAAACTTCTATTACAGTGGTGCAAAGCGCGCAAAATATAGAGTCTTCAGCAATGGCGTCAAGTGTTATGGAGCGACGAATCACGGTACACTTTCTGGCAATCCGATGGTAGAGTCTGGTTATGGGAAATGCTGGGTGAACACTTTTTACGTGACTGTATTGTGCCGCAAGTTAAGTTTGGTGGTGGAATTATAATAGTTTGGAGCTAGTTCTCATGGTTCAGGCTTGGCCTTCTTATTCCTATGATGGGAACTCTGAAGGCTGAAGTATATCTCGACATTTAGGACAACTCCATGCTGCCTGCATTGTGGCAACAGTTTGGAGTGGGTCTATTCTTGTTTCAACAAGATCGTGCTTCTGTCCACAAAGCACGGGCTGTACAGAGCGGGTTTACTCACATGCATGTTGAGGAATTGGACTGGTCTGCCCAGTGCCCAGACCTCAATCCCATAGAACACCTATCGGGTGAATTGGAACGTCGACTGTGAGCTAGGTCAAAAGGCCCCACATCTACGGCAGAGCTGACTAGTACCCTTTTAAAAGAATGTCGTGCAATTCCTGTTGCAACATTCTAGGAACTAGTGGATGGCCTCCCTGATAGAGTGGCAGTTGTCATTACAGCAAAAGGTGGCCCCACTTTTTACTAATTTGTGACTTTTCTGAAGGAGAAGTAAAACTTACAGTTGTCCGGATATTTTGATCAGATGGTGTATATGCATTTAGTATATTAGTTAATTGCATTTACTCCAGTTTAACTATCCTATGATTTTCGATTTAAAATGTCAATTTGTGGAAACCCCCTTATCATACGGGTACTTTCAGAGAGTCGGTTAAAAATTGATCACTATATCGTCGATATCTTTGTGAATTTTCACGATATCCCTTTAGAATTTTTTATAGAATTTGCCCTACACTACAAAATCATGAAAGAAAACTATTACTATGCTTCGCGCTTGCGCATTAAAAATTGAAGTATAATTTTCAATTGAAGTATAATGATTTTCTTGAACGTTGACAAATGTTCTGTAAGTTTCGTGAAATTTGATTTAAACCTATGGTATTGTAAGCGAAAAACATGTAACAACATTTGATTTTTTTTTAAAGATACGTTTATATCTTCATGAATATACACTTTTGTCTTACGAAAATGCTTGTACACATTAAACAAAGCTAGTTAAATATTTTGTGAATGTTTCAAATCATTTACCGCTTTTTATCATACAGGGTGATCAAATATATTTCTCTCCTTTTTTAATATGTTGGTGGTCCCCTAAATGCACAAGTCACCGAAAGTTTACAGAAAAGTGTGCGTTCAAGCATGTTCTTCATATCACCAAAGTTGCAGAACACTTCGCTAAGAATTTGTTTAGAAATTCGAAAAAAAATTCTAACATCCAAAGTGTCCGGATACTTTTGATCATATATATATATATATATATATATATATATATATATATATATATATATATATATATATATATATATATATATATATATATATATACATATATATGTGTGTATGTGAGTAATATTTGCCATAAATAGTCCAAAGAAGATACAATTTAAGTTATAAAAATTTATTTTATTCGATGATACAATGAATAAATATAATTACATATTCTGGACGACTCCTGATCGTCGACCAGCTCTCACCAAATCTGTGTGCCGTCTGCGTAGTTCTTCAGAAGTGCAAAATACATTTTCATCAGAGGGGGAGGGAGGATATGAGGCATGTGACTGCTACCTTAACGGTTTTGGCTTTTATGATGTGATTGGGAATGCAATGTCAATGAGAATGTTTACATAGGGTTACCTTTAGTGACCATATATGGTATGATCGAGGAAACGAGGAAGTGTCTGCAGACTTGTTAATATTAGTGGCGTGGGATAGAATTCAATGTGGTTGCAATATGTGCCGTACATGATATTGGAATTTGGAATAATAAGATAACTGTGAAAGAAAAGGGCGCGTTATTGGGAAAGGCTTAAAATTCATGTATCATATATATATATATATCATTTTTTGACGCCTGTAGTCTGGGTTGGAGTATTTATAGTAATGTACTATTGCTCTACCTGATACAGGCATGTATTTGGGTTAGTTAGAGTTAAATACTCAGACCTGAGGAGGAATTTAACTCTGACTAATCATCGAATTTGGGCTGGTGCTGTTCTTTTTTCTATCGGCATTATGGCTGTGAATTTGCTTCTATGGTGATGTTAATATTACTTGATATTTTTTTTTATTATTATTATATAATTTTTTATTATTACATATTTCTAATATATATATATATATATATATATATATATATTTATATATAATGTCTGCTTATGCGTATATTTAACTTTAAATATTTTACAACAAAATATTCGAAATGTAAATTACTCTTTTAATTTATTCTAAGGACAAAAATATCTATTTAAGATTAAAAGTAAAGCATACCATTAAAATGTAACTTGCATTTTCCTTTTTCAGGGTATTTATAGTAGAGACTTTGGAATATAAAAGTTTCAAATCCTTTGAAGAAATAATAATTTTCGCGAAATCCAATCTTATCAATAGAAAATGTTTTTAAAATAATTCTTCTATAACGTTTTACTACTTGAAAATACTTAAAAGACATTTAGATGGTAAATGTATATAATTTATGATCTTTTAAGTTTATTCTATGTAAGTAATAACAAGAAAGATCAATCATGCTTAAAGTATTGATTATGAAACACTTTCCAACTTCAATGGAATTTTATTTAAACAAGTCTAAAGGGCAATACATTCCTCGGAAATATTTTAAAACTTATCATAATACTACATTAATTTATTATATTTGAAAATTTAAACCTTCATCGAAAAAATTAACTTCATTTAAATGACGGCATTGAAATATAAATTGTCTGGTTTAAACATCTCTAAAATGCGATACATTCCTCGGTAATATTTTTAAAACTATCATAATACTACGATAAATTTATTATATTTGAAAACTTCATCGAAAACAACTGAAATTCTTTCAAATGACGTCATAGAAAAAGTAACACGCCTGGATCTCTCTATAAAAACAGCATTTCATTCATAATATTTTCCTTTTCATGTCATTCATCACAATACTATAATAATTTATTTTATTTAAAAATTAAGACCATGAAGCTACAAGTAATTAAACTCTATGCTTAAAACTTCATCGAAAAAAATCGTTATTCTCTTTGTAAAATCACTGAATATGTCATTCACATCAGCTATGCAGACTCCATGGGCTGAATAATTTGGTGTTAAAGAAATACAGCAATTCTAATACAACTCATTCTACATATTTTGCTGTTTACATTTTACATAAGTGAAAAATAGGCTTCGTTGTAGAAATATTCAAATTTGGATGATCATTTAAACTCAAATATATTGTAATTGCGTTGTTTCAGTATGTATATGCACAGAATTTAAGCAAAAATAAAGTGGTTTTTGGACGGATGCAACACTCAATATGAATTAAAATGAACTTAAGAAATCACGATTTTGAGACAAGATGGATGCCATATATCATTTTGAAGTGGGTCATGTGATCTTTTCATATCATGGTCACGTGATCGCTTCATATAAAAGGTGTAATTATTATTTTAATTTTTATTTAAAAAACAACTGAATATATTTCGGTGATTTTTTTTTATATATTTTATGGAACAATTTGTATTCCACCTAAAATTTTCGAAGCAATTTGTGAATTTAAAATCCGCTCAAAAAATGTTCGAAAAATTAGGTCCCATAAAGGGCTCAATGTATTTTATTTTTTCAACCCCGGTTCAATCCAAAACTAATTGGGTGATATTATTCATTTATATTCCCACAGGTCCCACAGACCGTATGAACAACATAGTAAAATTTCATTTGGATTAAGTCATTTTTACGGCAGTTATCGTGCTCACGGACAGACAGACAGACAGAATAAACAAACTCATAAACACTTTTCAACTGTTTTGTAAAGTGTTAAAAAGGGATTTAAGTAAATTCGAAATACGTTTAAAAAATATCAATTTCTTTAGGGAGGAAAATATATACTTAATATATTTTATTGTATTAATATATAACATTTAAACGTGAAAATTTAGCACTAAAGAATTGACAGATTTGGCATGGTATTACTAAACGGAATGAAGTATTAACAAGAAAGATCAATCATGCTTAAAGCATTGATTATGAAACACTTTCAAACTTCAATGCAATTTTATTTAAACAAGTCTAAAATGCAATACATTCCTCGGTAATATTTTGAAACTTATCACAATACTGCATTAATTTATGATATTTGAAAACTTAAACCTTCATCGAAAAAAAATGAACTTCATTCAAATGACGGCATTGAAATATAAATTGCCTGGTTTAAACATCTCTAAAATGTTATACATTCCTCGGTAATAGTTTTAGAATTATCATAATACTACGATAATTTATTATATTTGAAAACTTCATCGAAAACAACTGAAATTAATTCAAATGACGTCATAGAAAAAATAACACGTCTGGATCTCTCTATAAAAACAGAATTTCATTCATATCTTTCTCCCATTCATTTCATTCATCACAATACTATAATAATTTATTTTATTTAAAAATTTTGTTTAAGACCATGGAGCTACAAAAAATTAAACTCTATGCTTGAAACTTCATCGAAAAAAATCGTCCTTCTCTTTATGAAATCAATCAATATTTCATTCATATCAGCCATGCAGACTCCATGGACTAAATTATTTTGTGTTAAAAAAATACAGGAATTCTAATACAACTCATTCTATATATTTTGCTGTTTACATTTTACATAGGTGAAAAATAGGCTTAGTTGTAGAAATAATCAAATTTAGATGAGCATTTAAACTCAAATATATTGTCATTGCGTTGTTTCAGTATGTAGATGCACAGAATTTAAGCAAAAATAAAGTAGTTTTACGACGGATACATCACTCAATATGAATTAAAAAGAACTTAAAAAAATCACGATTTTGAAACAAGATGGATGCCATATATCATTTTGAAGTGGGTCATGTGATCGTTTCATATCATGGTCATGTGATCGTTTCATATAAGAGGTGTAATTATTATTTTAATTTTTATTTAAAAAACTACTGAATATATTTCGCTGAATTTTTTTTTATATATTTTATGGAACAATTTGAATATTACTTAAAATTTTCGAAGCAATTTGTGAACTTTAAATCCGCTTAAAAAATGTTTGAAAAATTAGGTCCCATAGGGATCAATGTATTTCATTTTTTCGACCCGGGTTCAATCCAAAACTAATTGGGTAATATTATTCATTTATATTCCCATAGGTTCTACAGACCGTCTGAACAACATACTAAAATTTCATTTTGATTAAGTCATTTTTACGGCAGTTATCGTGCAAACGGACAGACAGACAGACAGAATGAACAAAGTCATAAACACTTTTCAACTTTGTTGTAATGTGTTTAAAACAGCAATGAATGTAACTGGGGCGTTTGTCCAAACTTATCGATCGTAGTTCGACTTCGATAAATTGATTTCGCTACTGTAGTGAATTGGCAACCTTTATGGACTCAAGGACTTAAGGACGGAGTTTAGCGAAGCATCAAGAAGAGGAAGGACGAATCCTCCTATGACACTTCGAATGCAAAGGAAAAATAGTAGGGAAAGTGCGTTTCATTAGTTGATAGTGTTTACATCTGGAATGTGCTTGCGCTGAAAACTCTGTGGAAAACAGAACAGCGTACTTGAACTTCTCGAATTGGACTGAATTAGTTGATTTTTGCACTTTTTAACACTTTACAACAAAGTTGAAAAGTGTTTATGACTTTGTTCATTCTGTCTGTCTGTCTGTCTGTCTGTCTGTCTGTCTGTCTGTCTGTCTGTCTGTCTGTCCGTTAGCACGATAACTGCCGTAAAAATGAGTTTATCAAAATGAAATTTTAGTATGTTGTTCAGACGGTCTGTAGGACCTATGGGAATATAAATAAATAATATCACCCAATTAGTTTTTTATTGAACACGGGTTGAAAAAATGAAATACATTGAACCCTATGGGACCTAATTTTTCAAACATTTTTTAAGTAAATTTAAAATTCAGGAATTGCTTCGAAATTTTTAGGAAATATTCACATTATCCCATAGAATATATAAAAAAAAATTCAGTAAAATATGTTAAGTAGTTTTTTAATTAAAAAAATTATTTAATATAGGGAAAAAACAAATTCAATTAAATTCTGACTTTGGGATATCTTCCAGAAAGAAAAGAGAGAGATATTATATAATAAATATCTCTCCATTTGTTTAAATGTTTTGCATATGGGAATGGCTTCATATTTTAAAATAAATTTGGTAGATAACAATTTTTCATTTTTTTTAAATTTTATATAACTCTTCTTGATAAATTTAATTGATGGCATTTTAAATGCACTTTCCTACGTCCTAGAGAGTTAAAATTTGGTACACAGCTTAAATTTGCTGAACATTTTATTCGACAAAAATTTGATGGATCTTTAAATATAGATCATACATTTTTTTCGAAATGGCCTGAAAATAATCCCCGTTCACTTCTATAAATCATTGGTGTAATATTGTTAAAAATTCTGATGTGGACAGCACATGTCTTTCTCTGCAGACTCATATTCGTTCTCTTTATTTATTCAATGATAATTTGAGTTTATCTGCACAACATAAGTATTTTAAATGACATTGAATTTACACGTTAAACTTAAATTTGGTTCTCATTTGATAGCTGGACTTATTGTCAAAGGTGGCGTAGCGAAAACGCGAAAAAACTAGAATATCTCAAGAACGGCTAGTCCTAGAGTAATGGGGTTAGTCTTATTCTTTTTGTTGTCAAAAATCACATATAAAATAGGAATTTAATTGATATAATTGAGCACACGTAGTCTTTTATTTTATATATAACGATTTTTGCTGGCCATTTCGCAAAAATAGCCCGTTCCTTTTTCCCGAATCGTAGTAGAATAACCTACAAATGATTTATATACAAAATTTTGTTAAATTTGGTATATAAATCACTTGTAGGTTATTGAAATATTATACTCCAAATTTTGTTAAATTTGGTTCATTAGTTTTTAGCTAGAGTGGATAAAGGCAATTTCTGCGGCCATTTCGCAAAGAAGGCAGATTCTTTTATTACGAATCGTACTATAATCTAATGAACATTAGGATTTCCCACAAAAAACATACCTACCAAATTGTATGAAATTCGGTCCATTAGTTTTTCAATTAGAGTGGATGTAATATCCACACAGACACACAGAAATATACACAGATACACCCTTACACACACAGACGTCTTCCTAAAAGTAGTTTTTTCGTGTTCTAGAAGTCCCAAAACGTGTAGATCCTTTGAAAATTCGAGTTCCGATCTTCGGCACGATTCTAATACTTTGAGTACATACACATACACATATATATTATCTGTGTATTATCTGTGTATCTAAATTCCGTGCCTATGCGATTACAATAGTTGTGATTTTAAATGATCCCTAAACTTTTATTATTTCTTCAAGGAAGCCTAATTTTAACATATGCAGAATGCAAATATCTCAAGCGATTGTAAGATGAATTACATAAGAATTGCTGAATTTTTTTCACACAAAATTATTTAGCTCTGGAGTCTGGAATACAAGTTATATGAATGAAATATTCATTGATTTTGCATAAAGAATCAGATGATTTATATTTCGATACAGTTTTAAATATTTAAGTATAATAAATTACTGTAGTACTGTGATAATGTAAAAGATATTACCACTGAATGAATCACATTTTAGAAATTTTTAAATGAAATTACATTTCAGTTGGAAAGTGTTTCATAATCAATGCTTATGCATGATTGATCTTTCTTGTTTATTCTAGTTTAGTACACTACATCTATTTTTAATTATTTTTTAACAATTACAAGTATAGTTTTATGTATATGCATACGGCTCTCCTGCGTCTCAGAATTAAACCCATCACCTATGTATCTGAATTGCCAAAATTGAACAGTTTTTGTCAATGGTAGGCTTTGCGGTTTGCGGAGTGCTTACTGTCGGTATATTACTTTCCTTATATACATAATGTATAAGGGAAATATTGTGACGGGGTCGAAAATTCGAATTCGAGTTTTCGACGGGAGAGCACGTTTCAAGTATCCCTGATCAGGAATCAAACATTTTTGAAGTGATGTCTGTGTGTGTGTCAGTGGGTCTTTGGAGACGATAACTGACGAACAAATGAATCGATTCGAATGAAATTTGGTACAAAAATCACAATCCGTAAACACTGGAAGCCTGTTGTTTTTAAACGTAATCGAATGTTCAGAACCCGCCTAAATTTTCGAGTGAAATTTTGAAAAAATCGTCAAAAAATCAAAACCGCTAATAAAATTACACAAATAGACATTTCTTATGTAATTTTTCATTAGAAAACGATTAACATAAAATTTAGAACGCTAACATGAACCGTTCTTGAGATATTTCACATTTTAAAAAAAAATTATCAAAAAGTCATATAAAATAAAAAAAATATTTCCTATTGAGGAACATGTTCACTTTTCATATGTAATACCATGCGATAAATTGGGTGACATCATTCTCGTGGATCTAGCTCGTTCCATTCATGAAAAAAGGTACTTTGAGTAATACTTTCGTACTTGAGCGCCAATAGTCATTTATTTGTTATAAAATTAACTTATTTCTCCGTCAGTAAAGCTTGGCGAGATTTTGGCGACGAATTTGGCGGAATGTCGCCAACTTGGCGACTTTTTGAAATGTTGTCAAATTAACGGAAATCTTGCCAAATGGATTAAAATGACGCTAAATCAATGAAAATAAAGACCAATTGTCGAAAATTCAATATCTTGGAAAGAATATAAGTATCTACTATAAGAAAAACCTAATTTTTGTACTGTAAAAGTAGTAAATTTATTGCATTATATAAGGAAAGTCATGTGTTGCCCACATCAGATTTTTTATCTGTGTTATCAACTCTAGAAAATATCTTTCAAGGTTTCAAGGAGAACCAATTACGGAGCTTCCAGGGCAATCTAGGCGGGATTTTTACTCTAATCTGAGAGGATTTGGGTAATAGTAATATTACAATTTACAGAAAACGAAGATTCAAAAACAGGCGCTGCTCTTATATCTGAATTGTGGCGAATCACTATTCAGAATCAATCGGGTCGTAGAATTCGGAGTATGGGGCAAAATTCCTGGATACATAAAGGGAAGGAGTTTAAGTGGGCGGAGTCTGTTTTCCTAGGAGCACTGGCTTTGACACCATAAAAAGCTGCGTTTGTAAAACTCTAGAATCCTGAGCTCATTTGGATGGGGAGGGGGGGGGGTCAATCAGAAGACAGGAAATTAGTAACGCGCTGCTTCACTAAGATTTGAGTATAGGAAGCCCATTTCGTCCATGACTGCTGTTAATTCTGGCAAGATTTTGGTAAGACATTTAAGGATAATATTGAGGAAGTATCTAGAATCGAAGGTTAACAGTATGTGAGCAAAATGTATAATTAATATATCTAACAGTATGTATTCAACATAATGCTCGAATTTTTGCACTTGGTTTTGATGCATTTTAGGGATTTCTGGGAAATTATCTGGGTTTGAAGTAAATTTACTAGCATAAGGTTGGGATCTGTTTACAAATTTAGAATTAAAGTCATTATAATTTGAGTTAAAGTCTCTGGAAGCATCAAGAAGAGGAAGGACGAATCCTCCTATGACACTTCGAATGCAAAGGAAAAATAGTAGGGAAAGTGCGTTTCATTAGTTGATAGTGTTTACATCTGGAATGTGCTTGCGCTGAAAACTCTGTGGAAAACAGAACAGCGTACTTGAACTTCTCGAATTGGACTGAATTAGTTGATTTTTGCACTTTTTAACACTTTACAACAAAGTTGAAAAGTGTTTATGACTTTGTTCATTCTGTCTGTCTGTCTGTCTGTCTGTCTGTCTGTCTGTCTGTCTGTCCGTTAGCACGATAACTGCCGTAAAAATGAGTTTATCAAAATGAAATTTTAGTATGTTGTTCAGACGGTCTGTAGGACCTATGGGAATATAAATAAATAATATCACCCAATTAGTTTTTTATTGAACACGGGTTGAAAAAATGAAATACATTGAACCCTATGGGACCTAATTTTTCAAACATTTTTTAAGTAAATTTAAAATTCAGGAATTGCTTCGAAATTTTTAGGAAATATTCACATTATCCCATAGAATATATAAAAAAAAATTCAGTAAAATATGTTAAGTAGTTTTTTAATTAAAAAAATTATTTAATATAGGGAAAAAACAAATTCAATTAAATTCTGACTTTGGGATATCTTCCAGAAAGAAAAGAGAGAGATATTATATAATAAATATCTCTCCATTTGTTTAAATGTTTTGCATATGGGAATGGCTTCATATTTTAAAATAAATTTGGTAGATAACAATTTTTCATTTTTTTTAAATTTTATATAACTCTTCTTGATAAATTTAATTGATGGCATTTTAAATGCACTTTCCTACGTCCTAGAGAGTTAAAATTTGGTACACAGCTTAAATTTGCTGAACATTTTATTCGACAAAAATTTGATGGATCTTTAAATATAGATCATACATTTTTTTCGAAATGGCCTGAAAATAATCCCCGTTCACTTCTATAAATCATTGGTGTAATATTGTTAAAAATTCTGATGTGGACAGCACATGTCTTTCTCTGCAGACTCATATTCGTTCTCTTTATTTATTCAATGATAATTTGAGTTTATCTGCACAACATAAGTATTTTAAATGACATTGAATTTACACGTTAAACTTAAATTTGGTTCTCATTTGATAGCTGGACTTATTGTCAAAGGTGGCGTAGCGAAAACGCGAAAAAACTAGAATATCTCAAGAACGGCTAGTCCTAGAGTAATGGGGTTAGTCTTATTCTTTTTGTTGTCAAAAATCACATATAAAATAGGAATTTAATTGATATAATTGAGCACACGTAGTCTTTTATTTTATATATAACGATTTTTGCTGGCCATTTCGCAAAAATAGCCCGTTCCTTTTTCCCGAATCGTAGTAGAATAACCTACAAATGATTTATATACAAAATTTTGTTAAATTTGGTATATAAATCACTTGTAGGTTATTGAAATATTATACTCCAAATTTTGTTAAATTTGGTTCATTAGTTTTTAGCTAGAGTGGATAAAGGCAATTTCTGCGGCCATTTCGCAAAGAAGGCAGATTCTTTTATTACGAATCGTACTATAATCTAATGAACATTAGGATTTCCCACAAAAAACATACCTACCAAATTGTATGAAATTCGGTCCATTAGTTTTTCAATTAGAGTGGATGTAATATCCACACAGACACACAGAAATATACACAGATACACCCTTACACACACAGACGTCTTCCTAAAAGTAGTTTTTTCGTGTTCTAGAAGTCCCAAAACGTGTAGATCCTTTGAAAATTCGAGTTCCGATCTTCGGCACGATTCTAATACTTTGAGTACATACACATACACATATATATTATCTGTGTATTATCTGTGTATCTAAATTCCGTGCCTATGCGATTACAATAGTTGTGATTTTAAATGATCCCTAAACTTTTATTATTTCTTCAAGGAAGCCTAATTTTAACATATGCAGAATGCAAATATCTCAAGCGATTGTAAGATGAATTACATAAGAATTGCTGAATTTTTTTCACACAAAATTATTTAGCTCTGGAGTCTGGAATACAAGTTATATGAATGAAATATTCATTGATTTTGCATAAAGAATCAGATGATTTATATTTCGATACAGTTTTAAATATTTAAGTATAATAAATTACTGTAGTACTGTGATAATGTAAAAGATATTACCACTGAATGAATCACATTTTAGAAATTTTTAAATGAAATTACATTTCAGTTGGAAAGTGTTTCATAATCAATGCTTATGCATGATTGATCTTTCTTGTTTATTCTAGTTTAGTACACTACATCTATTTTTAATTATTTTTTAACAATTACAAGTATAGTTTTATGTATATGCATACGGCTCTCCTGCGTCTCAGAATTAAACCCATCACCTATGTATCTGAATTGCCAAAATTGAACAGTTTTTGTCAATGGTAGGCTTTGCGGTTTGCGGAGTGCTTACTGTCGGTATATTACTTTCCTTATATACATAATGTATAAGGGAAATATTGTGACGGGGTCGAAAATTCGAATTCGAGTTTTCGACGGGAGAGCACGTTTCAAGTATCCCTGATCAGGAATCAAACATTTTTGAAGTGATGTCTGTGTGTGTGTCAGTGGGTCTTTGGAGACGATAACTGACGAACAAATGAACCGATTCGAATGAAATTTGGTACAAAAATCACAATCCGTAAACACTGGAAGCCTGTTGTTTTTAAACGTAATCGAATGTTCAGAACCCGCCTAAATTTTCGAGTGAAATTTTGAAAAAATCGTCAAAAAATCAAAACCGCTAATAAAATTACACAAATAGACATTTCTTATGTAATTTTTCATTAGAAAATGATTAACATAAAATTTAGAACGCTAACATGAACCGTTCTTGAGATATTTCACATTTTAAAAAAAAATTATCAAAAAGTCATATAAAATAAAAAAAATATTTCCTATTGAGGAACATGTTCACTTTTCATATGTAATACCATGCGATAAATTGGGTGACATCATTCTCGTGGATCTAGCTCGTTCCATTCATGAAAAAAGGTACTTTGAGTAATACTTTCGTACTTGAGCGCCAATAGTCATTTATTTGTTATAAAATTAACTTATTTCTCCGTCAGTAAAGCTTGGCGAGATTTTGGCGACGAATTTGGCGGAATGTCGCCAACTTGGCGACTTTTTGAAATGTTGTCAAATTAACGGAAATCTTGCCAAATGGATTAAAATGACGCTAAATCAATGAAAATAAAGACCAATTGTCGAAAATTCAATATCTTGGAAAGAATATAAGTATCTACTATAAGAAAAACCTAATTTTTGTACTGTAAAAGTAGTAAATTTATTGCATTATATAAGGAAAGTCATGTGTTGCCCACATCAGATTTTTTATCTGTGTTATCAACTCTAGAAAATATCTTTCAAGGTTTCAAGGAGAACCAATTACGGAGCTTCCAGGGCAATCTAGGCGGGATTTTTACTCTAATCTGAGAGGATTTGGGTAATAGTAATATTACAATTTACAGAAAACGAAGATTCAAAAACAGGCGCTGCTCTTATATCTGAATTGTGGCGAATCACTATTCAGAATCAATCGGGTCGTAGAATTCGGAGTATGGGGCAAAATTCCTGGATACATAAAGGGAAGGAGTTTAAGTGGGCGGAGTCTGTTTTCCTAGGAGCACTGGCTTTGACACCATAAAAAGCTGCGTTTGTAAAACTCTAGAATCCTGAGCTCATTTGGATGGGGAGGGGGGGGGGTCAATCAGAAGACAGGAAATTAGTAACGCGCTGCTTCACTAAGATTTGAGTATAGGAAGCCCATTTCGTCCATGACTGCTGTTAATTCTGGCAAGATTTTGGTAAGACATTTAAGGATAATATTGAGGAAGTATCTAGAATCGAAGGTTAACAGTATGTGAGCAAAATGTATAATTAATATATCTAACAGTATGTATTCAACATAATGCTCGAATTTTTGCACTTGGTTTTGATGCATTTTAGGGATTTCTGGGAAATTATCTGGGTTTGAAGTAAATTTACTAGCATAAGGTTGGGATCTGTTTACAAATTTAGAATTAAAGTCATTATAATTTGAGTTAAAGTCTCTGGGAGGTCTGGGTTGTAGAAAATATCTTGTTTATTGGTATTTAACATCTAAGAAACTTGTGTTCTCCGCATGAAAGTATTCACTTCCTTTTACGTGAAATCACTAGCATTTTTTTTTCAGTATTACAGTCGTACGTTTAAGAACATAATTTCGTTTATTAAAAAGCTGAATACGAAAATATCTTGCTGCAAAATTTGTATTTAAATGTTAATTGTATGAATTTATTTTTACCAGAAATATTCAAGTATGGTATGTCTGTTATACGTTTTATTAAACAATTCCCAATTATTCACCGCTATTCCTCAGGCATATAATATCAATATTATACTTTCAAAATAAATCATGTTACTAACATTGAGCTAAGCTTCTTCTGAAGATTGTTGTACAGATTATGGGAATTAAGAAATTTTGAAACCATGAAAGAATAATTTTTCTTTTTATGACGAAAAATATTTCGGTAAAGAACTCTCGTAACTAAACATACTTTTCAGGAAATGACACTGTTTGAAAAGGCTTTAGGCAATAAACGTATATAAATGTATGTTCTATGTGTAAAATTGTAAGATGCAGAAATGAATTCAATAGAAATTAAATGCAAGATGAATTTGACAAAAAATGCAATAATTTCAATTTCTTTAACATTATTATTCCTTTTTATGGAAAATGTAATGCAAAAGAGATGGAATTTAGCAAGAGATGAATATAAAATAAAGAAAATTTATTAAATGTATATTTGATTTCAGTTTTAGATTAGATTTGCTTATACAATTATATAAATAGTTTTTAGATCTGTATAAAATACATAACAATCTTACCAAATCCCTTGCAGTATTCAGAAAATCATTCCAGCTTCAAGATATTCTGTAAAAGAAAAAGAGCAACTTAGTGCTATATAAAAATAGCTAAGTTCAGATTATAAGCGTAAAGTATAAAATACAAAGTGTTTCACAAAGGACTCCCTAACCCTTTCCGGACGGCGGCATTCCAGAACTGTCGTGGCCCAAAGGACGGAGCGCTTCTCTTCTGAACTGTTTCCAAAAAACGGCTAATTTTTGCGTCTCACTCTTTTAAGTCTCACTCTCGAAAAAAATCATTAAAAATCACCTATTCAAAACATAAATTTACTTCTTTCAGGAATAAAATGAATATTTATTTTCTATTTGATGTATATTTTCTTACAAATCTCAATGCAAAATACTCGTTAGTTGCTACCATTCTTTTATCCGAAATAAACGATTAATTTCACTGCCGCACATTCCTCTAAAACCCAAACTTAGAAAAGAATACTCTCTTATATTCCTATGATTCACCAATGCAATCATTAAGCTAAAATCAAAACGAGACCCTAAACTCAATTATAAAACTGTAGATGCTACAAGAAGTGCTCTGTTTGTTTACATTACAAAACCATGTTTCACTGCTCCAGATAGAGAAATAATTTATTGGATCCATCCCTAACTAAGGTCAAGTATATGCAAAATACATTGGAGTTGTTCGCATGGGCATTTAACGCCTTCTAGTAGACAAATAAATTCAAATGAAAACTTTCCATATGATTTCCGCCGTCTTTTATGGTAAATTTTTCCGAACGCGGATACGTGACCGTCGTACTTGAATGCAAGTTTGCAGCCGATGCGCGGACGCGTTCACCGTCACGAAAATACTAACTTTGAAATGAAACAACTCGGAAATGGTGATCGATTGAAGACTGAAACAAGTGATATATTTATTGGGAAAGCCGTAAAAATCTGATACAAAAGTTTCGAAATTAGTTGTGACAGAATTAGTTGTTCCAAATGTTGCTGACAGATGGCGCTGTAAGTTGCAGATAGTCGTAGTGCGGATTCCTATAAAGAGTGCTCTGAAACACAGAGCTATCAATCTTTGGATGGTTTGGCTGTTGAAACGTGAAAGGCGGTTAGCGTACTCAAGGAAGTAGATGAAGTCATGTATTCCGTGGAGCAACACGTTTTTCTGGTACTCGAATATCACCGGTTAAATCTCAGTCCTACAGTAACCAAGCGCAGATATGAATCCCGACTTAAAGTTGCAAAAGATCTTAATGTGAAAACAATTCGACAAATTTCAACGGACAGGCAGCATGGCTGATGAGTTAGTGGAACGTGTTGATAACAAGCAATCTGCAGTTACACATAAAGACGTAACGACAACTGTTGAAGTTATTCAGTCCAATCCGGGGGAATACATCCGTTGCATCCTACGAGAGTTGCAATTGATCCCAGATTAACGCCATCCAGCACAGAATCCTGAGGAACATCCTAGACATGTTTTCGTTCAAGATCCAATGTTACCAAGCAATAACAGTTTCAGCTGTGCGACAAAGATAAGTGGTCACGAACGATATGCTCGCCATGATTGATGGTGATAGATTTGATGTTGGCTGCATATTGTTCACATACGAAATCCATTTTCATCTTTATAGTGTCGCAAATAGACAAAACTGGCGTTTTTGGGATACCGAAAACCCGCATTTGTGTCAAGCACGACCACTATATTCCCACTATAGCCATTTGGGCTACAGTATCGAGCAATGACATCATTGGCCATTTTTGTTAGGAGAAACGATTACTACTGAATGATACATTGCGGTTTTGGAACAATTTGTCGCCACACAAGCATTGGAGGATCGCTCAGACACTTCGTGGTCCATGCTAGATGGGGCCCGACTACACCGTACTCCAGCCGTTTTAGCCTTTTTTGGGGAATACTTCGGTAATAGAGTCATTGCATTGAACTATTCCACATTTACTGGAGCAGGGCCAACGGCCGTACCGTGCTGAAAACACCGGTTCTCGTTAGATCACCGAAGTCAAGCAGCATCGGGCGCGGTTAGTACTTGGTGGGTGACCACCTCGGAACACCGCGTGCTGTTGGCCATCTCGGGTGCGGTATCCCCGTGGTTTGCGCGCTAGATTTGCACGCTACCACAAATGCCGCCGTGTTCATGCGGAGTACGATCACGTTAAACATGTGGGTCCGTAAGTCCTTCCGAGAGGTTGGTGGTAGGGGAAGGAGGGTACGGTCCCTGTGGATGCCTCCCCCACTGGGTTCCGGTCTAAATTGGGTGGCACTTCCCGGCCGTCCATACAGTTACCTTACACCTTTCTGGTAGGTCGGACGGTCTGGGTCTCAACAACAACATTTACTGGAGCAGGCATAGATTGGCCTCAATAGTCACCCGATCTTACGCCCTGCGACTATTTCCTGTGAGGCACATTGAAGGACACTGTTTTCCGTAACAATCTTGCAACACTGTATAAGCTTGAAGGTCTGTTAGCTTTTTACGACATTCCCACTAAACATATCACTTGTTTCAGTCTTCTATCGGTCACCGTTTCCGAGTTGTTTCATTTCAAAATTAGGGAGTCTTTTTTGAAACACCGTGCATTAGCCGGCCGCCCAAATTGCTGCTCTCAGTCTTCAGATGAGTCGGTCGGCCTGGGCTTTCGACACCCTGCACTAGATGTGAAATAAAAGGTCGCTATGTTTATTTTCGGATAATAATAATAAAGTATAAAATACTAGATGCAGAGTAATAGTTTATGTTCCAATCATAAAATATAATATACTAGATGTAAAGAAAATGGTTAAAGTTTATATACAAATCACAAAGTATAAGCCATTACATGTAAACTAGAAAAAAATATATATAATATTAATGAGTGACTAAGACTCAAAGCTCAAAGACAGTTAAAGGAATAAAAAAATAGGATTAGGTGGGTTATGTGTCAATTTCAACATCTTCATTTAATTCAAAATCGCGGCCATGTGGAAAAAAAGCTTCACAATTTAAAAACAATCCAAAAACAATAATTTGTTGTGTGTGTGTACTTATTCCCCCGTGGAAAAGGGGCGCCTACGCACCACGTCCAAAAGGCCCCCCAGAGTGTCCCTTGGTGAAGGGGAGGAGATTTGCAGCTTGACTTTTATAGAGGCCCCCGAAGGCTGAAAGTTTGACTTGGCCTCGACATGACAACATCCATGCCCGCTAGCGGGATTCGAACCCACAACCCGGCAATCAGACGGAAACGCATGCTCCTGACCGCTCGACCACCGGATCGGCATAAATTGTTGTATTTTTCGTTACCAGAAAAAATGCATAGAACATTTTGAAAAGTAAAGTATGCACAACTCTGATATTATACTACAAATGACAATCCAATTTTATGTCATGTGTAGATGAACAGAATGAAAACATTGGATGCAATATGCTAAATATTGCCGTTTAAATCATTTCAACACGAAAGCCGTGATTGAAATTGCCGGTGATACATTCCAAATCATTGCAATGTCTTTGATGTTCCATTAAATGTAATTGAAAAAAGATTAAAACTTTAAGTAAAAATAAAAAATTAATATTGGACAGCTGATCTGAAGAAATGCAATGGATTTTATATCAGTTTCTCTTGTATTCTTTTAATTTTGATAGACAAAAGTAGTTTTTATGCTATTACCCTACAATGTATAAAAGTAAAGGGAAATATATAATACACGCCCTACTGAATGGAGGGCCAACGGCCGTACCGTGCTGAAAACACCGGTTCTCGTTAGATCACCGAAGTGAAGCAGCATCGGGCGCGGTTAGTAGTTGGTGGGTGACCACCTCGGAACGCCGCGTGCTGTTGGCCATCTCGGGTGCGGTATCCCCGTGGTTTGCGCGCTAGATTTGCACGCTGCCACAAATGCCGCCGTGTTCATGCGGAGTACGATCACGTTAAACATGTGGGTCCGTAAGTCCTTCCGAGAGGTTGGTGGTAGGGGAAGGAGGGTACGGTCCCTGTGGATGCCTCCCCCACTGGGTTCCGGTCTAAATTGGGTGGCACTTCCCGGCCGTCCATACAGTTACCTTACACCTTTCTGGTAGGTCGGACGGTCTGGGTCTCAACAACAACAACGCCCTACTGAATGGGGAATGTTTGTGAAGGTCAGAAATATCTCACTCTCAGGCTTGATGGATCTGTACATCTTGAGCATTCAAGATCCAAAATCAACCCTTTTTCTCAATGATGCATGTTCGTCTGTGTGTCTGCATATTTATAGAAACAATTTATTTTGAACAAGTTTATAATACAGACTGAAAATGTGCATTAGTATGTCCATTGATAAAAATCGAAGCTCATTTATTATCAGGTTAAATGAATCACGGGAATACGTTTGTATTTTCAAGTTTCATTTTCTTAAACATCAAGAAAACGTGATAGAAATGATTTGAAAGTAAAAACTGCAATTAGAAAAAGTATGGAAATGTTGAATAAGCTGTCAGCAGGTTTTAAAGTCAAAACAGAACATCCGTCTTCCAGGTAAAGGATGCAGAACACTAATATCAACAATGGTAAAAACGAGTTTGCTAATAAATTGTTATATCATGTGAAATAAGATGGCAATTGCTATTAAATAGTAATTGCTGGTGTAATTATTTGCAAGTAATGACTTTTATGACTATTTTTCTTGTTATTTTGTAAAATAAACAAGAAAAATTATCAAAAAACAACTAATACATTCTTATGAAAAAAAGTGAAACATGTCAAAAGCTTAAGGAAATTTTTGGGTTCATATTTATTGAATACTCATAATTATAGGGTCACTTCCTCAAAATTTCCGGAAAAAATTCCGTTCTGTTTGTTCTGTTATCGTTTTCGTAAATGTTAAAAGAATTAGAAACATCTTTTTGCAAATGTAAAGCAAAAGCACCCAAGTAGAAAAGCGGAACTTGCGATTTGTAATATAAATTGCCTGGAAATAAATACGCTTATTTCAGAAATAATTTGACATGTTGTTGAATGGCGATTCTTTTACATAGCTTTATTTTTCTCGGCGCAAGTATTTGTAACATGTATGCACACACTCACACACAATTATATATATATATATATATATATATATATATATATATATATATATATATATATATATATATATATACATATATATATATATATAAATAAAAATTGAAGGATTTTAATCGAAAATTATGCATAAACTACTGTATGTAAAAAAAAAACCATCTCTAGCATATCTGTTACAAATGAGAAACTATAAGCCAAGACTAAAGATAAAGATAGAAGGTAACATATCACTACAATGGAAAGGGGGATGAGAAGAATATTAGGATTCAAAAATCACAATTAAAAGTATATAAAAGTAAATAAAAATAAAACTCGGCAAAAATGAGAATAGGCAATAATAATCAGCTCAAGATAAGAGATTAAGAATAGAGAACAATCAATTGAAACTACACAAAAAAATGGCGGTTAGTTCGAAATTGCATTCTCATCAGGACAGCCATACAATTCGAATTAAAACCGATAGAATAGCCAGTTTCTGACAATGGCGATAGTATTTAACTATAGACACCATTGGAACTGTCTACTGGCTAGTGGAAGGAGAAAAATAAATCAATTGAATTATACAAAGCTGAAAAACAATACCTCCTCGAACTGTAATATGAAATCACAAGAATAGCACCACGTGTAAGATAAACTAGTGACTGTGCATTTCACCTCACTTCGTCAAAGCGAGTGGGCGAGCATTTCACCTCACTTCGTCAATGCGAGTGGGAATGAATACAATTGAACGATACATAATATGAATGGAGACTTTCGAAAATAGTAAACAGTATAGGACTCAGGACAAGCGGAAAATAGTCATTCGAAAATAGTAAACAGTATTAGACTCAGGCCAAGTGGTAAGTGAGGTGATAAGAATGGGTGAATTTTCAAAAATGAGTTAACCAATCAAAGATAAATAATGCATGTGTTAAATTATTACGTGGTATATTTAAAATTATTAATAATATTATTTACAAATACTTCCGGATATAGGTAGTTTTGACAAATGCGTATAAGATTATTGATGTGGAGAAAGTGAAACTGAGGATCAGAAAGTCGATGTATTCGAAATAGCTGGTTTAAAATGATGTTTCTAAACAATTGAATAGAATTACAAGAATGATATGATAGCAGCTTTATGATAGTGAAGTTGTAAGAATCTTTTTTATCATATAGATTGGTGATTACATGATTATTGAGGGTATCTAAATTTAGGTCTAAAAAATTAACAGTTTGACTAACGCAAGGCTCATTAGGAATTAATTCTAGGTTAGACGGGTAAAAATCAATATTAATGGGATAGGAATCATCAATGATAATACAAATTAAGTCGTCAACATATCTATATATAATATATGAATTAGAGTTAAAAATTATATATATATATTATTATATATATATATATATATTAAAATTATATATATATATATATACTAGCCGAATACCCGTTGAAAATCAACGGTCTCGCAATAAGCAACCCCTGAATAATGCAAATTTTTGAATAATTCGTGTTTTACATTTATTCGGCAAATCGAATATTTTAGTGCGCAGAACCCCCCTAAAGAAGAAAATATTGAAAAATTTAAATTGCGCACGTCGTCCTTTCGAATTTCTACCAGTACACCAAATCAGAGCCTCTATCTCATCCCGAAGCATACTATTTTTCATCTCCCCTTTCGAACGTTTTTCTTTGGAGCACACCCATAAATGAACATTTTTGAAAAGCTCTGTTCGTGATGTGTTTTTTATCAGCTGATTGGCTCATATACCAAATATCAAGCCTCTATCATATTTAAAAGCAAGAGTGTCTCATTTATTCCGAAAATCGAACATGTTGGGGCTCGGCACCCCCTAAAGAAGCAAATATTGGAAATCTGAAATTTGCACACTTTCTTCCTTTCGAACAATCTACCAGTACACAAAATTTGATGTCTCTATCCTGTTGTGGAGCATGTTTTCTATCGCATCATATTTCGAACGTTTCTACGTTTTTCTCTGTTGCACCCCCTTAAATGATCATTTTTGAAAAACCGTAATAATCTTAGGGGTTTTTTTCATCAAATGATTAGCCCATATAGTAAATTTCAAGCTTCTATCGCACTCTAAAGGAGGTGTTTTTCAGTTGTTCGTGATATCAAACATTTTAGTGTGCGGTACTCCCAACAATAGCAAATGTTTGAAAACTGAAATTGCACACTTTCTTCCTTTCAAACTATCTACCCGTATACCAAACTTGAAGTCTCTAACTCGTCGCGAAGTATACTTTTTCTATCATTTCACCCTTCGAATGTTTTTCTGTGGAGTACCCTTAAATATATATTTTTGAAAAACTCCATTCTTCTTGGGTTTTCTATCAAATGATTCGCCCATATACCAAATATCAAGCCTTTATGACGTTCTAAAAGGGATATGTCTACTTCATTAAGGAAATCGAACATTTTTGTGTGCAACACCCCCTAAAGTATAAAATATTGGAAAACTGAAATTGTACACTTTCTTCTTTCCAAACTATCTAGCCATACACCAAATTTCAAATATCTATATCATCCCACAGTATGTTTGCTTATCAATTCACCTTTCGAACGTTTTCCTCTAGAGCACCCCCTTAAACGAACGTTTTTGAAGATCTATATTCGTCTTAGGTGTTTTCATGAAATGATTAGTCCATATGCCTAATTTCAAGCCTCTATCAAATTTTGAAGGAGCCGTTTCTCATTTATTCGATACATCGAATATTTTGGTGTGCGGCACCCCCTTAATTATAGAAAATATTGGTAATCTGAAATTCCACACTTTCTTCCTTTCGAACGATTTACCCATACACCAAATGTGAAGTCTGTATCTCATCGCAAAGCATGCTTTCCTAACATTTCACTTTTCGAACGTTTTGGTGTGCGGCACCCCCTTAAGTAGAAAATATTGGAAATCTGAAATTGCACACTTTCTTCCTTTCAAACGATTTACCCATACACTAAATATAAAATCCCTATCTCATCGCAAAGCATGCTTTCCCAACATTTCACTTTTCGAACGTTTTGGTGTACGGCACCCCCTTAAATAGAAAATATTGAAAATCTGAAATTGCACACTTTCTTCCTTTCGAACGATTTACCCATACACCAAATTTGAAGTCTCCATCCCATCGCAAAGCATGCTTTCCTATCATTTCACTTTTCGAACTTTTTGGTGTGGGGCACCCCCTGTATAAAACGTTTTCGAAATATCGATTTTTCCAGGGGGTTTCATCGAACGACCGAGCCGTGTACCAAATTGCTAGTCTCTGTCTATTTGGGAAGTGCCTGAAAAAAAGCGTAAAAGACAGACAGACAGCCGGACAGCCGGACACTTGGCAATTAGTATATATATATATATATATATATATATATATACATTATAAAACTTGAAAAATTTATTTTCAATTTTAGTGAACAGATTAAAAAGCTAAAAGCAAAAAATAATTTATAATACATCTTGTAAAGCGCTATGCTGCAATATTTACATGTGTATTCCTATATAAATTCCCAAAAAGGACAAGTAGCAATGTACTCGTACAGATTCTAGATGTGTGACAGAAGTACCGGCCGGGGGGAGTTGCGACCCCCAGCACTCCGGTTAAAGCTTTTTCCGCCATGGCAAACGCTCCCGGTAACCGATACTCCCTACACGATTTCCTTCATGACCTTTTATAAATCCGCAAAAATACATACATATACAATTTCAATAACATGTAAAATCTAAAAGTTTACTTTTCTACGCTAAAACTATCCATGAAGCATTCTGTAAAAATATAACAAATAATTTAAAATACAAAATTCTTAAGACTAAAGAAATCCCAGTCTGAGAGGATATTTTTTTAAAAAATGGATATAAGACCCATAAACCGCATTATTTCCATATAAAAACCTGTGTGTAAAATTACCTCACAATTAGTCATTTAATCCTTTTAAACCCTTTCTATTCAAAACTAATGTTTGAAATACTAGTCAGAGTGTCTGTATTTTTAAATATGGACTCAAGACCTATTGGCAACTCCATCGCCATATATATACTAATGTTTGAAATCATTTCACTTATGGTTAATTATTACTTTAAAAACTATATATTCAAGACTATTGAAATCCATGTTATTATTATTAAAATCCTTTCTGGATACCAAAACCTATTGGCTTCTTTATCACCATAAAAATCCTAATGTTTGAATTTACTTCACTTGTGATAGTTTAATGCTCATAAATCGATATATTCAATTCCAAAGACATTCCAGTCAGAGAGTTATTTTTAAATATTGGATACAAGACATTTAAACAATATTATCACCTTATAAATATATATACATATATATAGACACATAAATACGCCATAGTCCAAACTCTACGCAATACACCTTCCCATGGAACAACACATAACTTTTTGATTTTATACCACTTTCACATATGACTAAAGTAATTATTAAAAGTTCGTCCGATATTTCAGAAAACCCTTATAATCACGAACTTACAATCTGGATAACGCTTATAATGTTTCCACATAAAAATAGCCCTAGCTATAAAATTCCGGTGTATAGCCATATTGAGCTATCTGATTTATGATCCTCAATTTGGCATAAAAACACGTCACCCTCTGCGTATTACAATTCCCGCCATTAGGCTATATCCGAAAAGTCGTATGTTGTTATCATTCCAAAATATCTCTTCCTGGTTACGGCTGCAGTTAAACCATTATAATTGGAAACCAATCTTATCAGAAAAGCGGGAGGATAACCCTCCTTGATAGCCTCCTCCAGAAAACGGCAATCACACTTGTATCTATCGTTGTTAGTAAAATTCAACAACTTATGTCGGCGGAATATGGCTTACGGAATTAGATTGAAGTTTGTTAACAGAGTTTGGTGTCATTACAGAAAAAAAATATATGTAGAATGTACTGAAAGCGATCGGTCCAGATCCTTGTGTATAATGTTGGATTACATCAAATTTAGAGCCAGGATACATGGAATAGTTTTAGAGGATATTAAAATAAAAAAACATATTGACGAATATCTTATATTGAAATATATTAATAAAAGATACGATCTTATTCCTTTTAATAGAATTTTAAGACTAATGGCTCATACTTTACCAGTTAGGGACCTGAGGTTAAAAGTGGCTTTCAATTATGATAAACCTTTGGGGAGAAGGTTTTTTAATTATAATTTTATTGGTAGTAATTTACATACAGAGAGTTGTGTAAGTTGCAAATGTAATACATCGATATACAGAGACGTACATCATGGACATATTGTAACAGGAGATCTGGGTATAATAAAATCGAATATTAAAAAATACTTTGAATTGGGTACTAAATACCGATTTAAGAGTGACGTTTCCATTAAACGAGCAATGGAAATTGATATTACACATTATATTCAAAAAGCGGCAGTAAAATTCAGTTTGCCAACTGAGACATTTGAAGAATGGAAGGTCTTAGTGATAAATGAGTGCATTTCATGGTATCGCAGGAACGTACGGTGTAATACAATAGGAAGTGAGCTTAAATATAATAAAAAAGAGCTGGATGAAATACAAAGTATGTATGTAATTACGTACGTAGACAAGGTAACGTCGAATTTTGCAATGACTTGTAAATGGTACTATGTTAGTTTATTAAGACAAGCATACGAAGATCATAGTATGTACTCGTTGTTGAATCAAACTCAGTTGGAAATCAGTAACCGGATAAAAGCTTTGTACAAAAAATCTGGCATATGTGTGGGAAAAATTAGATATCCCTATTTAACGTTAATACCTAAGCTACATAAAAATCCAGTTAAATTCCGACCAGTAACCATCGGTTTTAAAACTTATTTAACAAGGGCCAATAAATTATTATTGGAACATTTAAAATTGGTATTACGGAAACTATATGACCAGGGTAGCTATTTTATAAAAAACAGCCTCGAAGTAGTTAAGAAACTGAAAGAATTGCCAAACATCGGTATATACAGGAGTTATGACTTTGCTGACCTTTTCAATAATATAGACATTAAGGATCTATATAGCATCCTAATAGAATCATACCATAGATGTGATTTGCAGCTATATATAGCAATTGGAAAGTACAAGGCTTTGGTGGAGTTGGTTTTATTCGAGACAGTTTTATACAATGGAGAAAACTTTTATAAACAAATTAAGGGTATCCCAATGGGGGGTAACTGTTCGTCAATTATGGCAGATATTTACCTAGATAGATATGAAAGGGGAACACATCTTTTAAATGAGATGTTATTCCTACGTTACGTGGATGATATCCTATGCGGATTCGAGGATAGTGGTTATACAATGAAGTTTGACTTTTATCCTCCATGTTTAACTTTAATAGAAACACCATGCAATGAGGATGAAAGTCTGGATTTTTTAGATCTCACTATAATGAAGCCTGCCACTATACAATGTTATCGTATTTACGATAAACGTAACACCTTTAATTTTGATATCAAATATTTGACGTCATGGACAACTAGTCTACACCGTAACATATTCAGAAATCTGATAGTAAATCAAATGAAACGACATAAGTTGTTGAATTTTACTAACAACGATAGATACAAGTGTGATTGCCGTTTTCTGGAGGAGGCTATCAAGGAGGGTTATCCTCCCGCTTTTCTGATAAGATTGGTTTCCAATTATAATGGTTTAACTGCAGCCGTAACCAGGAAGAGATATTTTGGAATGATAACAACATACGACTTTTCGGATATAGCCTAATGGCGGGAATTGTAATACGCAGAGGGTGACGTGTTTTTATGCCAAATTGAGGATCATAAATCAGATAGCTCAATATGGCTATACACCGGAATTTTATAGCTAGGGCTATTTTTATGTGGAAACATTATAAGCGTTATCCAGATTGTAAGTTCGTGATTATAAGGGTTTTCTGAAATATCGGACGAACTTTTAATAATTACTTTAGTCATATGTGAAAGTGGTATAAAATCAAAAAGTTATGTGTTGTTCCATGGGAAGGTGTATTGCGTAGAGTTTGGACTATGGCGTATTTATGTGTCTATATATATGTATATATATTTATAAGGTGATAATATTGTTTAAATGTCTTGTATCCAATATTTAAAAATAACTCTCTGACTGGAATGTCTTTGGAATTGAATATATCGATTTATGAGCATTAAACTATCACAAGTGAAGTAAATTCAAACATTAGGATTTTTATGGTGATAAAGAAGCCAATAGGTTTTGGTATCCAGAAAGGATTTTAATAATAATAACATGGATTTCAATAGTCTTGAATATATAGTTTTTAAAGTAATAATTAACCATAAGTGAAATGATTTCAAACATTAGTATATATATGGCGATGGAGTTGCCAATAGGTCTTGAGTCCATATTTAAAAATACAGACACTCTGACTAGTATTTCAAACATTAGTTTTGAATAGAAAGGGTTTAAAAGGATTAAATGACTAATTGTGAGGTAATTTTACACACAGGTTTTTATATGGAAATAATGCGGTTTATGGGTCTTATATCCATTTTTTAAAAAAATATCCTCTCAGACTGGGATTTCTTTAGTCTTAAGAATTTTGTATTTTAAATTATTTGTTATATTTTTACAGAATGCTTCATGGATAGTTTTAGCGTAGAAAAGTAAACTTTTAGATTTTACATGTTATTGAAATTGTATATGTATGTATTTTTGCGGATTTATAAAAGGTCATGAAGGAAATCGTGTAGGGAGTATCGGTTACCGGGAGCGTTTGCCATGGCGGAAAAAGCTTTAACCGGAGTGCTGGGGGTCGCAACTCCCCCCGGCCGGTACTTCTGTCACACATCTAGAATCTGTACGAGTACATTGCTACTTGTCCTTTTTGGGAATTTATATATATATATATATATATATATAAACAAAAAATTGTATTTTCGACCAGAAAAATTTCAAGAGGTTGCTCGTCAACAATATGAGAAATCAGGAAGCAGTCCTTATAATGTAAATCGATTATTTTAAAAAAATTCAGTGACGAACAAAGAATTGAAGAAAATGTATATGTAAAATCGTCAGGGAATGACTATAGTACCCCAGCTTAAAATAGCACATTTCATTTCAACAAAAGGCTATTAGACTCCAATATATGCTATAAATTGAAATATATTCAGAAAATTGAAAACCTGAAAAGACGAGTGGAGATGACATAATGTGAAAAGAAGGTATTGTCAATCAACATAACATAATGTGAAAAGAACAACAAACATAATGTGCAAAGAAGGTGTTGTCAATCACAAAGAGTTATGCACAAGTCGCCAAACTTAAAAATTGTAAAAAGAAAATCCATTCTAAAGTATAAGAAGGGGACACCACCAGATAAACTGCATTCAAAATATATCAAGTAATATTAAATATACATACAGATAAAAAGCATTATTATTATTTACCCTGTAAAATAATTTCAAAAATTAATAAACATTTAATCGAATAGACAGTCGAATGTTTTAATTGAATATAGAATTCAGACAAGGCCTACCACTGACCATCGCACCTCTCTCTCGGCAAAGGCACTGTTAGATTCTTAGATTATGCATATGTAACGATATGGGTAATAACAATTACACACACACACACACACATATATATATATATATATATATATATATATATATATAAAATATATATATATATATATTCAGGCTTAGAGCCTCGTCAACGTGTATTGCGTTTACGCTAGATTTCGTTTGTTGTTCTTTTTTCGATTCCATACCTTTGTATTTTGATATTTTTCATTGACTTGCTGATTCGATATTTATTTAATTTATTTAATTATTTTTTTCCATTTGCTTGAGGATTTGTTGATTTTTAATTTTGCTTTGTAAGCCTGTTATATAGTTGAATTTTTGTGTTACAGCTTCTCACTTTTCTTTCATTGGATATTCAAACCCTTTTTTTCTTATATATATATATATATATATATATATATATATATATATATATATATATATATATATATATATATATATATATATATATATATATATATATATATATATATATATATATACATATATATATATATATATATATATATATATATATATATATATATATATACAGAGAGAGAGAGAGAGAGATTCTGTAAATATATATTATTCTGTAGGAAAATTCATGTGTAGGACACAGTAGAATTTTTTGCAAACATTTGATCTTTTCCTACTTGCGATTCTGCAAGATATGATACAACATTTTCTTGATGAAAGTGAATCATAAGTAATGCGCAACGAAGCTTTTCTATTCAAATTTATTGAATCCCGATGATTATGGAATCGTTTCCTCACAATTTGAGAAATAATTCTTTCCGCTCCATTAACGTTTCCGATAACAGAACGTTCGTTAAAATGGTTAGAAACATATTTTTACAAATGCGAAAGAGAAAACAAAAAGTAGAATCCGTGATTTGAATAGTAAATTGTTTAGAAGTAAATATACTTTTTTGTAAAATTGATGGAAGTGTTGTTGAATAGCTATCATTATAGCAGATGTTTATTTTCGTCGCCATTGGAAAGTATTTTTATATATGCAGAGATAAAATGCTGGAGAATTTTTAGAGGTATATGAATTGTTAAAAAAAAATGATGTAATATAAAACATATATGCATTTTCCATATTTTAGATGCCCAGTTTTGTAGCATTTTACAACAAAGTTGAAAAGTGTTTACGACTTTGTTCATTCTGTCTGTCTGTCCGTTAGGACGATAACTGCCGTAAAAATGACTTAATCAAAATGAAATTTTAGAATGTTGTTCAGGCGGTCTGTAGAACCTATGGGAATATAAATGAATAATATCACCCAATTAGTTTTGGAGTGAACCCGGGTTGAAAACATAAAATACATTGAGACCTATGGCACCTAATTTTTCAAACATTATTTAAGCGGATTTAAAATTCACAAATTGCTTCGAAAATTTCAGGTAATATTCAAATTGTTCCATAAAATATATAAAAAAAAATTCAGCGAAATATATTCAGTAGTTTTTTAAATAAAAATTAAAATAATAATAACATATCTTATATGAAGCGATCACGTGACCATGATATGAAAAGATCACGTGACTCACTTCAAAATGATATATGGCATCTATCTTGTCTCAAAATCGTGATTTTTAAAGTTCTTTTTAATTCATATTGAGTGTTGTATCCGTCCTAAAACCACTTTTTTTTGCTTAGATTCTGTGCATCTACATACTGAAACAACGCAATTACAATATATTTGAGTTTAAATGCTCATCCAAATTTGATTATTTCTACAACGAAGCCTATTTTTCACCTACGTAAAATACAAACAGCAAAATATGTAGAGTGAGTTGTATTAGAACTGCTGTACTTCTTTAACACAAAATCATTTATTTTATGGTGTCTGCACAGCTGATATGAATGAAATATACATTGATTTTACAAAGAGAAGGACGATTTTTTTTGATGAAGTTTTACGCATAGAGTTTAATTACTTATAGCTCCATGGTCTTAATTTTCAAATAAAATAAATTATTATAGTACTGCGATGAATGACTTGAATGGGAAATTATGTATGAATGAAATGCTGCTTTTATAGAGAGAGCCAGGCGTGTTATTTTTTCAATGACGTCATTTGAAAGAATTTCAGTTGTTTTCGATAAAGTTTTCAAATATAATAAATTATCGTAGTTTCATGATAATTCTAAAATTATTACCGAGGAATGTATCACATTTTAGAGATGTTTAAATCAGGTAATTTCTATTTCAGTGCCGTCACTTGAATGGAGTTCATTTTTTGCGATGAAGGTTTAAGTTTTCAATTATAATAAATTAATGTAATATTGTGATAAGTTTTAAGATATTACCGAGGAATGTATTGCATTTTAGACATATTTAAATAAAATTGCATTGAAGTTGGAAAGTGTTTCATAATCAATGCTTTAAGCATGATTGATCTTTCTTTTTTCTTTCTTCAATACGTCAGTAAGATTGTATGGAACTTTTGGTGACAACTTTGACCTGAATGTGGCGACTTTGACTAACATTTTATAACAATAATTCATAATGATATTTTTTTTATAATTTATAATATAATAATACTTTTGGCGTAATATCAACACCTTACAGACATTTATGAATTATCGCTAATTTTGATACTACTCATTATTTCTGAAAATTTAATAAATTACTAATACTCCCTGTCGTTTTATGGGAAATATTAATTTCACATTCTTGAATTAAATTGCATCAAGTATGTCAATTTGAAGAATGTGCACATTTTGTTAAGAAACTTCGAGGGGGATGAGCTGGCGGAGCGCCTAGCCAAAAAGGTTGTATCTCCAGGATGAGGATTTGGTTATTTCCGACTATGAAATCACCTGACATGCTGAAATAAAAAAGGAGGATAATATACTTACATACAATTTATATATATATATATATATATATATATATATATATATATATATATATATATATATATATATATATATATATATATATATATATATATATATATATATATATATATATATATATATATATATATATATATACATATATATATATTTATATATATATTTATATATATTTATATATATATATATATATATATATATATATATATATATATATATATATATAAATATATATATATATATATATAAATATATATATATTTATATATATATTTATATATATATTTATATATATATTTATATATATTTATATATATATATATATATATATATATATATATATATATAAATATATATATATTTATATATATATTTATATATATATTTATATATATTTATATATATATATATATATATATATATATATATATATATATATATATATATATATATATATATATATATATATATATATATAAGGGTGTCTCAAAAAAATTGAGACACGCTTTAATTTTTTACCTGTTGGAGATAATTGGACAATGCAAATTGCAAAAATCTTGAAAGTAAGGAAGGAAATAAGACTACGTCCATGAAATATTCCTTCCATGAATTTTCAAAAAGTTACAATTTTTAAATTTTTATACGACCCCCTTAGACAAATTTGTTCAATCAGAAAATATTTATTTTTAATGCAACAAGATCATTAAAACAAGAAAGATCAATCATGCTTAAAGCATTGATTATGAAACACTTTCCAACTTCAATGCAATTTTATTTAAACAAGTATAAAATGCAATACATTCCTCGGTAATATTTTGAAACTTATCACAATACTGCATTAATTTTTTATATTTGAAAACTTGAAAAACTACTGAATATATTTCACTGAATTTTTTTATATATTTTATGGAACAATTTGAATATTACCTAAAATTTTCGAAGCAATTTGTGAATTTTAAATCCACTTAAAAAATGTTTGAAAAATTAGGTCCCATAGGGCTCAATGTATTTCATTTTTTCGACCCGGGTTCAATCCAAAACTAATTGGGTAATATTATTCATTTATATTCCCATAGGTTCTACAGACCGTCTGAACAACATACTAAAATTTAATTTTGATTAAGTCATTTTTACGGCAGTTATCGTGCTAACGGACAGACAGACAGACAGACAGACAGAATGAACAAAGTCATAAATACTTTTCAACTTTGTTGTAACGTGTTAAAAACCCGCATATCTGTATCTTTAAAATCAACTGAATTATGATAAAAGGGAAAAATTGACTTATGCCACTTTTCCGTACCATGTGAAAGGCTGTTTCACCAGTAGAAATAGGGATCATAAACAAATTGACAATGGAAATTGTTTAGATAAAAAATACGTTAATATGTATCAATTTTTTTATCACAAATGCATCTAAATAAAGCATTACACAGACATAGATCATATAAAGCAGTGGTACTCACTACGCTGTTGGGTATACTATGTATTATCATCCAGTTTTATCTTTTTTATGATATATCACAAATTTACATTTCTAATTTGATATAGGGTCCCTATTCAAAGTGTTCAATTTTCAATTAAATATAACTCGCTCAATTTTAAAGATATAGATATGAGGTTTATAGGGTCCCTATTCAAAGTGTTCAATTTTCAATTAAATATAACTCGCTCAATTTTAAAGATACAGATATGAGGTTTTTTTAATGATTTTGTTGCATTAAAAATACAAATTTTCTGATTGACCAAATTTGTTTAAGGGGGGTGGTATAAAATTTAAAAAGTGTAACTTTTTGTAAATTAATCGGAGGACTATTTCATTAACGTTGTCTTATTTCCTAACTTACTTTCAACAATTTTGCAATTTGCATTGCCCACTTATCTCCAACAGGTAAAGAATTAAAGCGTGTTTCAATCTTTTTGGGACAACCGGTATATATATATATATATATATATATATATATATATATATATATATATATATATATATATATATATATATATATATATATATATATATATATTGTATGTAATTTTATATTTACAAGAAAATGCCGTAAATTAAAACGCGGTATACGCTGGTATATTGCAAGATTTTAATCTAAATTGAAAATAAAAACCATATAGTATTTTATATAGGGTCACTATTATAAAGTATGCGATTGCTTTGAAAGTATTTTTAATAAGAAATTCACTGATTGTTCTTTGTTTTTATGAGTAATTACGCTCAGTTTTCGAGATATAGAGACTTACATTCGACAAGAAGCGTCAGATTTCTGGAAAAAAAATGCGATGGCGTGTTTTAACAACAATAAGTCTAACAATTTTGAAGGAAACCTTGTCATATCATAGCTTTAATTTAATAGCTTTACCACAATATTATATTATTATTCTCAGTAGGCAATTTTTACTTTCTCATACTTTGTAATATATTATAAAGCATTGTTTTCATGTACATTTTTGAGTTCGAGATTTTGATGTCAATATATGTTTTAAGACCTCCTGCACATCTTTTGACCATTTTTGGAGTTATGTTTTTCTGTCTGTTTATCTGTATGTCTTTCTGTATGTCTGTGGTCAATTTATTTTTTACACGACAGCGGTCACAACTATTAAAGGATTTTAATGAAACTTTACATCCTGGTTTGTTATCGAAAAATCTAGAACTATATAGCACTTTTTAAATTCGAGCGAAAACTACATGCATTATTCAAAATTTAATATCTTCCTAACATAGGACAAAAATTGACATTATCATGCGTAAAAAAGTTTGTCATGCATAAAAAAGTTTATGTCATGCATAAAAAAGTTTATGTACCTGTATGACTTAATAGTCACGAAACTTAATAGTTTAAATCATTGCTGAGAAAAATAGCCACGGTATAATTTTTTTGTTCATGACATCATTAGTACCCCTTAGAAGCAAGCCCCCCCCCCACACACACTGGGGGGGGGGGGTATATTGTCATGTATGGTATGAATCGAAAGATTTTGTCAAGCTCTTTAAAGGGCAGTTTACTATATATTGTAATCACTTGGACCCACTATACCGATTTTTCAAAGTTTTTCTTGTAAAATTTGAAAAAAAAATATTACTAAAAACGGATTCTGGTATAAGAAAGTCTAGATGAGTCATAGTTCAGTTAATCAAATGGTAAAATGTGTACTCTTCTTTACGTTTGTGACAAATTATCCAATTCTTATAATACATTTAATCTGCAAAAATAAATCCCTTTTATTACTACAATTTGCGGTGTTTCTAATATTAATAATAAAAACATTTAAGAATAAAAGTGGAACATAAGTAAACCTTAATGAAGCTTGCTTCCCTTATTCATATTCATTGAACCCTGATGATTATAGAGACATTTTCTCCCGATTTGAAAAATATTTCATTTCTCTATTATCTTTTATGAATATATAACGTCCGTTACAAAGAAATAGCAACTTTCTTGCAAGTAAGAAAAATAAGCATATAAACATAAAAGTTCAGTGTGCTATGTGAAATGTAAATTGTTTGGAAGTAAAGAAAATATGTTAGATAAATAGTTGGATATCTTGTTGAATACCTATCATTACTGGAGAGTTTTATTTTTCGTTTTTTGTATAGGAAGGGCATTTTCTGTGTGTCAGTATAATAAGTTAGATAATATTGTTGTAAAAATGTATCGGAAAATATAACGGAAGATTAAATGAATTTCTTTTACATGGATTCTGCATTCTTACTTTTTACTTTTCTTATAATGCATATTAGACAACTATGACTAAATACTTTATTTTTTAACCAACTGCTTAGAGATTGGATTGGAAATGCTGCTAGTATTTTTGAACCATGAATGTTAACAAGGTTTCAAATATTATATAATGGTTATACTGTCCATATTCCTTTGGAAACAACAAGTAATTTTTATTTTTCTCATAATGCATAGTGTGACAAGTGTGGGGCAATAATTTATAATTTTTTACCACTAGAACACTAGATTGAAAATGCAGTTAGTTTCCTTACTCCATAAATGTTGATAAGATTTTAAATATTATATAATGATTATACTGTTCCAATTGTGCTGGAAACATAACAAGTAATTTTTACGATATTAAATTATAAAAACTGTGAAGTATCCAGCCATACCAAACAAAAGAGATATAATAAGGTTCATATTTAAATAAGCTTAAAACTTGTTAATATTTACATTTTTATTTGGCGCAAATTATAAAAGAACAAAATCTTACAAATTAGAAAGAGAAACATATTAGCCATAAAAGTGAAGTGTGGTATGTCACATGTAAATTATTTCGAAGTAAACTAATATGTTAGATAAATAGTTGGTTATCTTGCTGAATACCTATCATTATTAGAGAGTTTTATTTTTTCGTTTTTGTATAGGAAGGGAATTTTTCTGTGTGCCAGCATAATAAGTTAGGGACTATTTAAAGCTGCAAAAATATATTAGAAAATATATCACAAATTTAAATGATTCTATTTTATTTGGATTCTGGATTTTTATTGTATACTTACCTTATAATGCATATCACACATCAGTGAGTCAAAACTGGATAGTTTTATTACCTGATGCTTCAAAATTGGATTAAAAATGCAGTTTCATTTCTTGAACCATGAAGGTCAACAAGATTTGAAATATTATATTTAATGATGATACTGCTCAAATCCTGCAGGAAACATAAGAAGTATTTTTTTACGATATCAAATTATAAAATCTACAACGTAGCCAGTAACATACAACACGTAAGATATAATAAGATTCATATTTAAATAAGTTCAAAATGGGTTAATATTTAAATTTTTATTTCGCGCAAATTGTAAAAAAACAAACAAACTTGTAAACTCTGTGTTTACTAAGTTTAGTCGATGCTCCATACACTATTATCATTACTAATATTTTTCAAAATTTTCATAAAATATCTAGAGCTGGAGGGATAAAGCACATGAGTCAAAAATTCCAACAAAATAAAAAAAAATAATATTAAAAAAAAGTTCTCCTTAAAGCATTAAATTTTTTTTCTCCATAATTCAAAATCCTTGTTCTTGACTTATGTGCCTTTTTCTGCTAGCTTTAGAAATGATAGATGTAAATTTTAATACCTATCAAATTTAAATAAGTTCCTTTTAGGTTACAAGAATCACAAATAAAATGCCATTCCTTGCCTTTTTCTGCATTAGTGCAAAATTCGTGAACCTAATTCCGGCAGTTAACATGGTGAATCCACCTAACAGAACCGTTTTAGTTTGAGTGTCAGTAATTGAAATGAGCATTTTGGAGGATTATGAAATAGATGATTTTTCGTGAATTGTTTCTTACTATTCTTTTACCTTTAATAAGTCGTCATATTGTGTGAAATTAGGCAGTTTCTGGTTTTGAATAATGTACCATTAACTGGAAAGATTTAATTTTACGAACTAGATTTTGTTTTCATGTGACTATATTTTTGTACTAAAGCAGTTTACGATTCGACACTTTAGACAAACCAAAGGCTTTTCCTAGGAGTCCTCTCCCTCAAGTTAGAAACAGCGTGCTCTTAAGAAACGCTAAGATACAATTGATAAGATAGAACGCTAAGATCCCTGTTGTATATTAAATTTTGTTGAAAGCAAAATTTGTCCCATCTTGGGGAATAGGCGTATGAACATATAAAGAAATTATATTCACTAAATTTGTTTATTCCTGTTTTCTTCAGGTAAGTAATAAATATGTAGTCTGTTTATTACAAAAATCGTATAATCTATCTACCAATGTAATGCTATTATTAAAAATCGTAGTGTAAGAAAATCGTATAATACATGCTAATATTAGCTAGCTGTCATTATATCAATAAATATTATGAAGACATCGTAATTTTTCTTTATTTATTACAACAGTTTTCTATACATTTATAATATTTATTATCAAATAACATAATATTCATTTCACAAATAAATCGATGCAGACGCGGTAATTATGCATTCAAACAATGTACAAATATCAATATCTTCACACCTCATTATATTTTGAACCATTGCATTATTATATTTGCTTTATGTTTCACACACAGAATGAATACCAAGCCAGATATGAAAGCAACTTTCTAAAATAAATTACTGGTAGATAGTATTAATGTTCTTCGAAATTTCAATTTATCACAATTGTTTAACTCGGAGAAGGTGCCATTACCATATTTGTATCGTTTTCCGAACAAATTTACTTTAAAAATACGAGATTCAATGAAACACGAAATCATATTTGAATAACTCCAGAAAGTAAAAGTAAAAATAAATGATTTACCTCGGTTAATGATGCAGAAAATGACTCTTCGGGGGGTAAAAATGATCTCCGGTGCTGTCCAGAATTTTCAAGATTGTTAAAAAATCGATTTCAATTCGAAAGCGATTTCGAGTGTTTATCTGAAGTTTAAGTACTTTCGGTAATTGAATAAAGTTTAAAGTTGGTCTGGAATTTTGTTTTAATTTTTCGATTACTGAAAGAAAATGATTTTGATTTATTTAAACTTATCTCATTCTGCAGATTTTGGGGATATTTCGAAGAATGTGCTTCTCCATTTCGTAGTTTCCCTATTCTTGTATTCAAAATGAAATTATCATACATTTAATCTATGGAATTGGGGCGTTAAGTAGGCTTCCTATAAGATGTAAGTGATCACTCGACTTCTGGTCTAAACTATAAAAAATTAATACAAAATATTTTCTTCATTTATATTTAAACAGCATTCATAGCATATCACCCAAATTTGCTTTAAATATGTTCTTTGGTTTTGAAATTACAAAGATCTAACGGTTTTCACAAAATTCCGTTTTATAGCGAAGTTATATAAATTTTTGGGATTTTTTTTCAACGCTCACATCTACATAGTAAATAAAACTTTTCAACACATTTGGTAGGTATCGCTTCTGCAATTTTCGAGGTTACGGATTGTCAACAATTTGAGACCCACACACAAACTAACAAAAGTTATTTCTATTTCCCAGACACTTCGTCAATGTGATTGTGGTGAAAACAAAAATCGTAATTAAATCAAGATTCACATCCTTTTTATAGACTACATTTGTTAAAGTAAAAGTTTGTTTAATATACTGCTAAAAGCATATCTCGCAAACATATCTATCAAGAAAAATGATACTAGTTCTCTTCTCAAACTCTCTTTTCATCTAGCCCAGCTTGAAGAAAGCTGAATGTGACGCCTTGATAATCTCCTGTTTTAATTATCCTTTTGATACACTTTATTCAACACTTGCGAAATAAAGTAAGTGGGGTTCATCTCGGACATGATCAGAAGGCCACTTTTGAAATTCAAAACACGGAGTTGCTGTGTAAATATTCTTGCTTTTATGGTTAAGTATCAAAGTTGTAGTAAAATAGCTTCATGATGGATAATGTCTTCTCTTCAAATATTGGGATTCGTATTAAGACTGCTCAACGTAATAAATATCTTGTATTTATAAACGTTTTTTGTTTACTATAAAATTTTTAAATTTTCTTCAAGAATTAGCTTTAAATGTTTTGTTCCAAAACAACAAAGAAAATTAATTTTAGATTCACCGAACTACACTCACGGACAATGAGAGTTGCACACCAAGAAGAAAACATGGTACAAACGCGAAAGGATGTAAATAGCTAGCGAGCAGGCTGGTATGTCATTGACCCCCGCCTGATGTGATTGCGCATGGCCGTACACCCGTGAGTGGCCCTGCAAGCATTAGCCAGCGGCCTTGTAAACCGGTTTGTAGTCAACGCCCTATCAATGCGAGAAGCTTCGGCCGACGCAAGCACGAGTACGGAGTTAAAATAATGGTGAGTAGATGCCAGAAACGTCGATAAACGTAACTGACGGACTTCGAGAGAGGCCTGATAATCGGGCTGAAAATCGCAGGATGGTCAGCGGGCAGGATAGCCCGCCATGCGGATCGTTCGGACTACACCGTCCGACGGTGTTGGAAGAACTGGTCAAGGGGCAGCACCTAGACACGGGGGACCGGCTCTGGGCAGACCAGGCTTACCACGAGTGGAGACGAACGAATGATCGTACGACAGACACGCATAGAGTCCACGGCGCCCGATCCACGATACAGGCACACGTAGCGGCTCCTGTATGCCCACCAACCATATCTAGATGCTTGAAGGAAGCGAATCTGCGAACTGAGCGTCCCTTACGTGCGCTGCCGTTAACACGGGAACATCGGCGGCTCCGGGTACAGTCGGGCCGGGCCAGAGTAACGTGGAACGTCACAGATTGGCGATGTGTGGTGTTTAGCGATGAGTGCCGCTTCGTTTTGAGGACCGATGATCATCGTGTCTGGGTTTTGAGGTCCCCTGCACGACGCTACAATCCCAACCTCGTTATACAGCCCCACACCAGTCCCACTGCAGACAGCATGGGCTGGGGAGCCATTGCTACGACAGCCGATCCGCTCTAGTAGTGGAACCTAGAATATTAACGGGCCAGCGGTACGTGGAAGAGATTATACGGTCCCATGTTCTCCCAATCGTTGTTGGGATTCCAAGTGCGCAATTCCAGCAGGATAATGCCCGGCTGAACACGGCTTGGGTAGCACAGTCCTGCCTGGGTCATGTCCATACACTTACATGGAATGCTAGCTCCCTAGACCCGTCCTCTATCTAGCATGTGTGGAACCAGTTGAAACGCCAGCTGCCTCATTTCCGCAATCTCCGAGATTTGGAACGTAACGTCCAACAGGTGTGGACTCGTCTGCTTCAATACAACGTTACGTGTATATTCAATGCCATGGAGGACCGTATTGCTGCTTGTATCGCAGCACGAGGTGGTGCGACGCGCTATTGAGGATGACCGGACTGTGTACCCCAGCTCCCTCTGTACGCGTTCTGCTGCGCTGTTTTTGTGATCATGTATATCATTCATCTGTATACCCCATCAATAAAATTCCATGTCCATCCTATGCTTCCTTCTTGGTGCGTAACTTTTAATGTCTGCGAGTTTATTAATCTTATGAAAACAATTAAAATATAATCATTTTAGAATAAAAACTTTTCATTATAAACTTGTAAATTAAAAGTGTTCTTCGAAAATACAGGTGAAATACTCAAATCCCAAATAAAAACGGTTATGAAATTTATGTTTTCTCCATACGCAATTTTCTTGCTGATTTAAACAGAACATTCTAGTCGCATTTTAAACCAATCTAAGTAAAAAAAAACAGGTTTAATCAATTTGAAATTAGGTTTATTTAGCCAAATACTTAAGTCTAATATAAAGTAGATGTTCACCAATCAGCCAGTGTTTACATTTTCGTTACCCATAATAAATTCCTGAAGAAAGAATAAGAACAACTAGACGTTGTTTTTATTCTTTCCAGAATATGTAACAGAATAAGTATCGCCTCTACCACCTCTACTCTAATTAATAAGTAACAGAATAGGTATCTCCTCTGCATCTATTAATAAGTAACAGAATAAGTATGTCCTCTACACATATTAATAAGTAACAGAATAAGTATCTCCTCTACACCTATTAATAAGTAACATAATAAGTATCTCCTCTACACCTATTAATAAGTAACATAATAAGTATCTCCTCTACACCTATTAATAATTAACAGAATATGCATCTACTCTACACCTATTAATAAGTAACAGAGTAAGTACCTCTTCAAACGGTAAACTAGATTTGGTTTACAGTTTGTATTCGGTTAACTGTGTCTCAGCCACAAAGTACAACGTTCTAGTGAGTAGAAGACATTTTTGCTGTAAACATCGTAGTATAATATATCGATCTTACTCTTTACTCTTTAAGCACATCTTATAATTTATGAACCGTGAATATTAACATTAATTTTAATAGGCATCTGAACTCCATGTCGTCTGCTGTATTTAAAACCATAGTTAGTTTTATTGTTTTATTATCTGTGTGATTAGTCTTTTGTCATGAACGAGTTATGTCGATTGCTTGGAATTTCGTTACTGAAAATAATAAAGTTGTTGACTAATGTTGAATTTTTAATAACATCAACATTGTACAAGAAAAATAACTACTCTGCATGCCATATGTAATCTTGTTAATGTAGACATGAAACTTCATTTCAAGAATATGATTAGTACTCCCTGTAATACTCAACCAGCTAGAAAAACTCAAATAACTATCAACAGCAAAGCTACTGTGTTTACAACAGATACTTTTCATCTGCCACATCCAATTGCTTAGAGAATAAAACAACCATTTCATCTCTTATGTAGAGTACCTCTAACAACTATATCATCTCCTCTGTAGAGTAATTGTTTATATTCCCGCAGTGGACCTTGTATATAATAGTACTATATCAAGCCGAAATTGTATATGCAGTGCATGGCAATTTCGTTAGCTGTAACATTTATTATTTTTTCTTCCAGACTGATTAAAAGTAATTTTTATGAATTAATTTATTACAGGCAACAAGTGCTAATGTAAATTATATGATATATTTGAAAAGTTCTCTACATGGATATTTAGAAAATTTACAAACAAATTGCAAATGTTCGAGTGGAGAAAATAAGAATTATAGCTTTAGTTGTAAAATATATTCCCGTACCATTTTTACCCCGTTGTAATACCCAATTAAGCACAATTTGCAACATCAAAGTTCGAACTTGTTTTGCAATACTAGAAAATGTGATTATGCCACTTAGAAGAATTGAGAATCAGTTAAAAATACAAATAATTCCTGTAATTATATCTTTGTAAGGCAATTAATGAAACCCAATAAACACCAAGGATTCATTGAATGTATTTCTTATATTTTCTTATTCAGATTAAGATGGAAAACTTAATTATTAGTAACGCATTTATCACAGAATAAAAATCGATTTTCCATTGATAAGCAACATTATTTCGAATTCGTCAAAAACAGTTGAAAGGAAAATATAATCAGCACAATATTACTTCTATGGAAGATTAATTTTTATGTCTATTAGCATCACAAAAATATCTGTAATGGAATCTCGAAAAGTACAAGTGGTTAACCACAGTACAAAATATTCACATCAAATTGGGAAATAAAACTGAAAAAAAAACTGTTTATATATTCATGGAATAAACAAGCAAACAGAACGGCAGACATTGAAGTTTATTAGCTGTGATGCATGTAGATAGCTGGTACTTTTTGCAGCAATCACTTTAAGCACATACCGCACCCACTCATCACTACTAATAAATTAAAAGAAAACTCGAGCACGTTGTGTTAACTTTCACTGATGCGGTAATTTAAATGTGGACAGCTCGGATTTTTTCTTTAAAGCCGTTCTTTTCTTTTTTGCAAACTTTTAAAATCTCTATAAACATGTTTTGTTTTTTCGGTTGTTTAGCTCCTTTATACACACATTTAAGTTTCGCTTTAAAGGTGTGAAATCACACTTCAAGAATTTATAAAGGAGATAACTTTTTGAAATATCGATTCTTTTAGAGGGGGGGGGGTTACAAATAATTTAAAAATCGTAAATAATAAAAAAAAATGAAATAAAGTTTAAGAATAATAAAGTTTTTGGAAATTCTGAAAGTTTTAAGCAATTCTTCGAATTGATGGATAATTTAAAACATCGCGAGGTATTAGGCCGAGAATTAGCTTTGATATAAGTAGAATATACTAACAAACAAACAAACAATCATAAATGAGTATTTGCGCTTTAATAGTGTAGATGTATATAAATGTTACTCAGTGTGCTAAAACCGATATTCGCTGTATTTCATCGCTCAGTTAAGATACTCACTTATAAGCCACAGTTTCAGCCATCGACTGTTTCCATGAATGTACAGTTTCGATTCTTTTAAGACGATATATATAACTAGCCTTATTCTGCCATTCAATTGATTCCGAATTTGAAGCCGCTACCACTTCATCTCTCGCTACATCTAAATCCCCGAAATCCCAGGCTATAATTGCGTTCATAATTAGATACTGGATATTATTCCAGAGGATTTGATTATTTAGATATAACACTGAAGTGGTTCGTTAAACTCAATGCACTACATAATTAGTCAGTTTAGGTGAAGCTGCTGGTTCCCTTGATAATAAGCATTCAATTTCAACTATTGCCGCATGACACGCATTTGCATAGTAATGCATTGTGCATTTATGTATGTAAATTACATAGAAATGTAGTGTAATGAATATGTTCTCAGTGATAAATACGATAGTCATGTAGCACTTATTTTTCAATAACATCACTCCATAGTAGAGGAAAAGGTGGTAATATAGACCAGGCTTTGTTTTTTGTAAAGTGCGCTTATATTTTAAGCTAATTTTACTCGATTTGGGAATGGTTGATCGCATATTCTATTCAGCTATGGCCACAACAGGAGAAATATTTTTAGAATATTTACAGTAACCTCCATGATGCGATTACCAAAAAAAAAGAAATCGCCAGTTTTTTTAAAGTGCGCGTATTATAGACAAAAATGAACTTTATTGTTGAGAAACATAAATTATTTGCAAAAGTGGCAAATATAAATTTCTTTCTCGACTCTAGCACATTCACTGTGTGCCCATAATTCACACATCACACACATAATCCATAGTTATCCATGGCAGTCATCAGTTAAAGCTGAGTCACAGAAGAGACAGACTCTCTTTTTTAACAAAGTGTATTTGCCTGTCGACTTTATCCCATAAATCAAAACTATCGATCTAAAAATAAAAATACACAATAACAACCAGTAGTTTTATGTGTGTCACACCTCGTGTCAAATTTAGCACAATATTGCCAGCTGGTCATTTTACCGGAAATATCGTCAAATTAATATACTGAAAAAATATTTCCAATTTATCTAGTGATTCCTGATGCTTAGTAAAATTTTTTGGTCTTACTATTCTTGATTCGATTGTTGACTATTCTTACATGGATATTTAAAGGAATCAAAACTTTTAATATACGCGTCATTTGATATTTGCTTTTTGAAAAGAATCTGTATCTTTGCGTTAGAAAATGTATGCACTTTATTTGACTTTTTTCCTGCATCTGTTTCTGATTCAACAGAGTATAGTATATTTGAGTTTTATTTTTCCCAATATAAAAGCTGAATGATAAATGTGGGAGGAGTTACTTTTTTTACACTACAAATGCTTCAGCTATGGAATCTGCTCGATATTATCGTAGTAAATATTTTCCTGTTTACGTGTTTTCAGTTATTTTTTGTAAGTTTTGCAAAACAGTCTTACGGAAGCATTAGTATGATAGATAAAAAAATCTGATGTGAGCAGCACATGACTTTCCCTGCAGACTTATATTAACGTTATCTTCACTTTAATTAAATTTATTTCACTTTTAATTCAATTTTCGTTCTCATTCGGTAACCGGGCTTATTTTCAAAGGTGGCGTAGGGAAAGTACGAAAAACTAAAATATCTCGAGAACGGCTAGTCCTAGTGTAATGGGGTTGGTCTTATTCTTTTCGTCTTTAAAAATTACGTATTAAATCAGCATTTAAAGGATATATTTGAGTATACCCAGTTCTTTAGTTTAGATTTGGACGATTTTTGCGGGCCATTTTGCAATAAAAGGCAGGTCATTTTTTTCCGAATCATACCAAAATCTAATCAGCACCAGGGTAACCCACAAGTGACTCATCTACCGAATTTTGTGAAATTCGGTCCATTAGTTTTTTAGTTAGAGTGGATACAAGCTTTTGCGGGCCATTTCGCAAAAAAGGCGGGTTCTTTTATCCCGAATCGTACCCAAAACTAATCAGCACCAGACTCGCTCACAAGTAACTTACCAAATTTTGTGAAATTCGGTCGAGATTAGTTTTTTAGTAAGAGTGGATACAAAATCTGCACAGACAGACAGACAGACACACAGACACACACACAGACGTCACGCTAAAAATAGTTTTTTCGTGTTCTAGAGGTCTCGAAACGTATAGATCCGTCGAAAACTCGAGTTGCGATTTTCGGCATGATTCCAATACTTTCCCTATACATTACCATGTATTGCAGGGAAAGTAAAAATGTATTTCAAAGAGAAGCGATTTTCTAGATTTGGATAAGATGAAATCTGAGGATGAATATCTCTTGCGGCAATATTTATTGATGCATTCTGTAAAGAAAACACTTTGATTATCCACAGTATATAAAAATTAAAAAGATATCAGCCAGTAGTTAATGTGGTAAAGAAAATTCGTCCTTAGAAAAAGTAAGGCAAATCACAAATCTCATCAAAGGGAAGAACACATGTGTTAAACATGGTTCTGACACAAGGGAACTCTTGTTACACATTAATTTGAAAAAATAAAAGTAAAGAAAGAACCTAGTTGTAAACTCTGATGGTGACTTCAGTGAAATTGATTCACGATGATAAAATAGTTATTTTTTGCTAAATTATCTCTAGTCAGGTTCTACAAAAATATCTTCAGTGCATCCATATGTGGTTTTCCACCAGCTGTAGACACATTTCGCAAAATCAACTTTTTGGATTAATGCGAAAATGTAAATTCTAAATGTTCAGGAAATAATCTGGAAATACTCGTCATATGATGGTTGTCTAAAATCCTATTACTAATTCGTTTATGCACCCGCTTGCAAAGCTTGTGGTTATAAAACTTTTAGGCTCACCTGGACGACGCACTTCTCTTTTCTAATATTAATAATTATAATACGACACACTAACGAAATATAGCTACTGTATTACTTGCTTACAAACTATCCTCTTGGACAACTAACAAAAGGATACTACACCTTTATAAATCGCCGCTGTCTTAAGGAATATATTTTGAATAAAATATTTGAAAGTAAGAATTCTAACAAAGCGATAGGAATTATCAAAGGAATTACATATGATTTTTAGGGTTATCATGAATTTGCCAACATTACCCACAATTTAAAAATTCGATGTTGTACCTAATCTGTCATCAAGCGTGACAGATAAGAGTTACTATCTTTTCTCAAGAATATTCTTGAATACTAAGTATAAAAGTTTATGTAGAAGTATAAACATTGATTTGATGTTAATATTTATCTTACAGAGTCATCTTTATTTAACCTTTTGCTTACGGGTGGCACAGCGTCAATCCCAAACGAAGAACCTCTCAAAAATACAGGTATTTGACATATCCTATCCTAAACAGTCCGATTCCCCTTTGCAGACTTTGGAATTCATGGACGCTAATGCTTGCAAAATGGGATCGAACGATTTGGGATAGGGTATGTCAAATACCTGTCATTTTGAGAGGTTCTTCGTTTGGGAGTGACGCTGTCCCACCGGTAAGCAAAAGGTTAAGATATCACGACTGTTGCACCCAGTGTTGCCAGCGCTTGGATGAACGTTATGGCTAGAGTCATTAGCAAAAAAAGGGGGTTAACTTCATAGGTAGACATTCTAAGCAGTTGTAAACTTATCCAATTTGGAGTTCTAAACGCCCCGAAAATTTGCTAATTTAAGCATTTTGTAACTATATCTGAACGCAAAATGGCTGAATTGGCAACCCTGACTGTAATATACAGGATATACAGCGGTTATCCTTTTAATATGTGCTACGGTAACAAGATAAATAAATGGCAAATCTAGGACTGAGACATAAAAAGGTAGTTCTTTGAATAATTGTTGCCGCCAGACTTGAGACTATAGGCCATGTATTTTATAACCAGGCAATAAAAAAGGCGTTCATTAAATTTATGACTGTACAGATGCATCAACACGAAGAGAAGTCATATGATATGTTGATCCAGATGCCGTGAAATTAGGCGACCAATGAAGTGCCAACTTACTGCGGGCGATATGATGTTGGGCCAATGACCAAACCATGAACAAAGTTCTTATACAATCCTTCCAGCCAATGGACAGTCAAGGCGGAGTTTTACAAAGTATAGTGCAGTGAAAGTTGAGATGTAAAGAGATCAGAAAGAGTTCTCTACTTGAAGAATTAAGATGAAATTTAGTGCAGATAATATTCGAAAAATAAACTAAGAGAAGCTCAAATGGAACAATTCAATATGACGACATCGACGGTTCAGGGGATCACCTGCATACTAGTATAACCAAGAATCAAGGTAAACAATTTTAGTCATAAATAAAGAGCGTTATTACAAACCTGATTCTGAAGTTTCACAGTTGCATTCTGTATTATCATTCTCTATACGTCTGATCAAAAATCTTAGTTAGACAACGTAAGGATTGATGAAGATTAAAATGTCACATATTAATGACAATTCAAATAATAAGTATATCAATAATATATAATGACAATTGTAATAAAATTTTTATTTGAAAAAAAACGATATCTTATTATTTCAGAGTTATTAATTTTAATTTATGTATAATAGTTATTTTAATTACAGGTTGAAACAGGACTATACACACTGGTGGGCTTTTGCTAAATCAAGTATTGCACAAATATCACTATACAAAGCCGCATATATATTATTAATTAAAGCCACATTTTTAGCTTTAATTAATAATATATATTAATAATATATATTTATACAAAATTATACCATACTGACATTCAAAGAAATATTCCAGCCAACAACGCCATGTATATGTGATATTTTTTTTTATGCGCACAAATATGCATTAGCAAACGAAAAATATATTTTGATACAGTTTTTATTTTAATAAATTATTGAATGTCAAATTAGATCTACTTCAAATCTAACATTATTGTAAGCATAGTATATAACTTCTATATCTCAAAGATGGATTTGAAACTTCCAAAAATATTTGCTGATCCTTAGTGTATTTTATGATATTCACTTTTTTTTCGTCATGTTTGCGTAAGAATATTTTTTCTACACTGTATTGGAAATTTTGTATAAATCTGTTTTCGAATAAAAATGCAGTTTTACGATTTTTCCAATACGTAAACTGAAAAAAAATAAACTCGATGGCGTACGCTTTTATTTTTTATTTTTTAAAATTGCAAATGCTTAGACTATTAAATTTGCTGTAAGGATTCCCGATATTACCATATCAAATATATTCCTGTTTGCGCTTTTTGAGTTATTTTAGAATTTATACAGGGCACTTTTATGGCAGCACAAATGTTGTGATGGATCAGAAATGTATTTCAAAGTGAAATGTGTTTATTATATTAAGAGGAAATAAGAGAAGGAATATTGCTTTGCTGCATAGTATATTGAATTACGACAGGGAAAGAGTAATAAATAAAAAGTGATATGTTTATAAGCAAAAACTGAAATGTAAAGGAATATATATTTATTAAATTATTTTATTCCAATTAAGTGTTGTGTAAAACAATGTTTTGCAATGAGGTGAAGTCGGAAAAATTGCACTTTATTCAAAATAAACATCAATGCTTTATTCAACTTTATTCAAAATAAACAATAATCAGTCAGCTTCTAATTTTTATTAATTTACTCAATGTTTTATTGGAAAGTGCAATTTTTAACCACAACTTACGCAATGGGTACATTTACATCTAGGTATCAAATCGTTTCTACATGTAATTGTTTTTCTCCTGAGATGACTAAGTGAAGCTTTCAAATAAATTACTGCTCAATTTGAGCATGTGCAGGAACTTTTTTTACTTCTGTTAATATTGGCAGTGTGCCAAGTACTTTGCCATCAAGTTTTGTGGGAAACTAGCTTCCTTTGCTTCATTTTGCTGCACGCCACTGGTGGAAAGCTGTTTTAACTGCAAGAGCATTTGAAAACAGTAAATGAATAAACTATTTTGGAGAGACAAGAATTTTATTCTTGATTTTATCTAATTATCAACGCACTATCCAGTTCTCTAATTTTCATGACTTTGTCTAAATAATTATTTTGTGTACCGCATTTCAGTATCGCTTATTAGTTTCTTATTTTCGATTTATTTTTTCTGTAATACTTTAGTATAATTTGTAAAAACATCTCAGTACAATTTGTAAAAATCTTAGTGTTATAGTAATTAAAAAAACACTGTAAATGTAATAATTTTACTGAACATCGCGAAAACATTCAATATGTTTTCTTGCTCTCGTGCTTAACAGGAATTCCAACTCTTTAAAAAGATAAATAAAACTTAAATTAAAAGAATATAATTTGAATCATTATTGCATTCATTAAATATAATATTTTATTGTCACTTATCTAAGATATAAGTAGCATTAAAATTTAAAAAAATGGGAAATATAAGTGTTCTTCATACCCATAAATAAACATGAATGAATGCAAAATATAATATTCTGTTGATTATTGAGTGTACAATTATATCTATTTATTTAGAAAAATCTAATAGTCTATTACATTGGTTATCCAAAGACAGATTTAACTTTTAAGAACATTGAGCACATCAAAACGTATTTGCATTTGCTTTTCAAAACACATGCCTGCATTTTTATAAGAATATATTTGCACTATATTGGAATTTTCGTATAAATCAATTTAAATTCTGAAAAGCGTATATTTCCCACATTTTTTCCAATATATCATCTGATGAATAAATACGATCGAGTCTAGGTACTCTTATTTTTCGATATTGTAAATGCGCCGACTACCGACTTTTGTACAAGTATGATTGTACTAAGTCTCGGTATAAGAAATATATTCCTGTTTGCTCTTCGAGATTTCCCAACGTTATTGCAACACGGAAGTACGCATGTTGTGATGGATGAGAAATGTAATTTAAAGAAAACAAGACTATGACTGGATTTTGTTCAACTGAAAAATGTATATGAATATTGCTGATAGCATACTTATTGAATTAAGATTGCGAGGGAATAGTCATAAGTAGTACAAAGTATATTTCTGAGTAGCGTATTTGTGAAATACGAAATTATAAATGTGAAACTATATACTATAATGTATATGTAAAACAAAATACTATAATATAAATGTAAAACTAAATACTGTAATATTAATGTACAAATAAATACTAAATTATAAATACAAATCTAAATACAACAATGCAACTGTAAAACTAATTACTAAATTAAAAATGTGAAACTAAATACAATAATATACATGTAAAACTGAATTATAAATGTAAAACTAAATACTGATTTATAAATATAAAACTAAATCCAAAATTGTAAATGTAAAACTGAATCCAAAATTGTAAGTGTAAAACTAAATACTAAATTATAAATTTAAATTAAATTATATTTTACCTGAAGTGATATTTGCATACTTAAGCGTTTAATATACTATAAATCGACATAATTCATTTGTTGAAATTTTTTATAGTTTAATTTATAGTTTGCTGAAGTTTTATTTATTGCACTTTGTAGTATTTTTATGCTTGTCATTTCAAGTAAACAATGTACTATAATATATTTATTTAAAATCAGCATTTCAGAGTGTAATAAAAAATTTAATGCAATTAAATAGTTTTATATATGAACAGTAAGAGCAGTAATAAGCAGTATTGTGAACACATAGAGATATCCTTTTCTCACATAAGAATATACCGTATCCTCCTAATGAATGCAAAATTGAAAACACAAACAATGGAGCGAAAACATAAAATTGTTTTTAACATTTTTTAATTTTAACTGCTCTTAAGAAATTTTATATTAATTCAGCAAAATTGTATCAAGCAGTTGTATGGTAAATCTTATGCGGATAGTCTTATTTTGCAGTGTTACATGCAGACATATGGAGAGATAGATAGACATACGAATGGACAACCGTAGATGTGCTTTTCGTATTTATAGGACAAGAACACTTCGAAAAGTGGCACAAAAGTTCTCTAAAATGTGTTCAACGAAATAAACTGCTTTGTGGTTGCAGAGACATCTGGAGTTGGTAAATAAAATCACCTTCACCTTCTATTCGCTTTGTTAAATCCCCCAAATATGAGGGTTTTTTTTACTTATTTCTATCATTTCTGCGCCCCCTTAACCTAACTTATATTTTCTCTCAATTTAATAGACTCCTGCTTAGGCCCTAGTCTTTTTTTCCCTTTCTGAAGTCTCGGGGATGTTGTTGTTGTTGAGACCCAGACCGTCCGACCTACCAGAAAGGTGTTAGGTAACCGTTATGAGGTCTCGGGAATGTGTACGATCTCGGTCATCAATCCCCCTCCCGTCCCATTTCGATGTAAATTTTATCTTACGAAATTCTATATTTCTGATAACATTTCTCTTCCCTTGAAAGTTAAAGGAGCGATTTCATCCTTACCAGGGTACTTGTCTAATCCTTGTCCTTGAGTATTTTAGTATTTTCATAATTTCATTATATAGGGGACCTGCAAAGTTGCAAGCAAGCTAAATAAGTTTGGAAAGATGGTAGTTACAGCAATGGAAATGAGGTATCTCTATAAGAAAGCGACCGAGCGATACCAGATGAGATTCACAACAACTCCCCATAGCTTCAAAATTTCGGAAGTAGTACTTCTATTTCAGTAACTACAAGAGATACAGAAAAAAAGTCAATTTGAAAGTTGTAGCATATCACCATATTAGTAGGAAACGTTATTTTATTAAATACACTTAAAGTAAAGTATGATCAATATGTCCACCATCTGCCAAAATACCTGCTTGTATGCGGGAAAAATCCTATTTCATGTTTACACCAGCTTTATAGTCGAACTTTAGGCAGTAGGAAATCACGAGACATACTGCTGTACAGCTTCCATAGTGTTTCATCTAAATTTGCCGCATAGCAGTAATTTTCCTTTTAATAACTTGTCATGATCTTTAATTGAGCAGATACTTACCCATAATCTCTTGAGAGACAATAAATTGCAAATTTTCTCGCATATGTTATGTGTTGGAACGGTTTTGCTCGTCACAGCCAATATAGAATGCATATTATACTCATAGCACTATACTCGCAGTACTATACTCATAGCACTATACTCATAGTACTATACTCATAGCAGTTTAGAGCTTTCTATTTTTAGCTGTCTTTTTCGGCAAAATTTCATTTCAGACTAATATGATGATCTACAGTTTTGTAATTAACATTTTTTACATATCTCATAGTTTATCTCAGGGTGTGAGATCACTTACGCTTTGCTGAAATAAGATCGAAAGTATTTGAGGCCGCCATTGCTTTGAATGTGAAATACTTCCTCTGATAAAATTTAGTTTGTAGGACTTCTGCTGCCATCTAGTGTAAAAAATTTTAAACACAGTTAATATCTCATAAAAAAATCAAATGACGTGTTATTTCCGTCAAACACACCGGAGTCTCGGCTTTAAAAGCGTATGACGAGTCTACCTCGTCAAACCCGCTTAGCGATAGTGCAATGCATGACGAGTTGAACTCGTCAACAACGCTTAAAGGGTTAAGAGTTTATTAAATTAATGTGGCCCTTTTACTAATTGAAACTTTTCGTAAAAAAATCACTTACCACATATCACACGAGCGAAAAGACTCATGTGGTATGTGATAAGTGATTCTGCAGACAAATGAAAATTCCCTTTCTGGAATGAACAAAGAAATATCGGACTCCCAAAGTTAGAATAGCACTCCTGTTGCAGATAATAGCATCCGTGGACCGGCTTCCCTTTTTATGTGAGTTATAACTTGTTAGTAGTAGCCTCAGCTCAATCGTATTTTAAGAAATTTGAAGTCAGCTACTTGGATAAACTAAATTTAGTGAATTTGCCGGACCCCGTATAGGTTAGCATGTAACATAAGTAGTAGTTTCATGAAGTAAATGTAGCAAAATTGTGTCACATAACAAGTTTTATTGCTTTTCCCATTGCTGTTATCGGATATTTCGTGCTGAAGAACTAGTGTATGGGTGTTGATCACGACACAGAAAACGTAATTTCCTGGTTTGATAACTTTCTTAGTATGTAGGTTCTTTGAATACATATAGCTTAATGAAAATTACTGTAATTGCAATATTATAACCCACATATCCAGTGGTTACGTATTCTAAATTATTGTAATTTAAATCAGCACCAAAATTTTTGTGGGAAAATGATTCATATAAAATATTATTTCATTTTCCTTCTGAAATTTGTTCAAAATAACTATATGAAAACAATTATATGTATCAATTTCGTTCTGAAACATTGTACAAAATTAATTGAGTAAAATAAAGGGCATGCCACTAATTTGAGATAATTTACTTATAAATGAAATTTGAAATATTTTATTCATAAATTGGGTATGAGATAATTTAATTAAAAGTTAAATATGAGATATTTTATTAATAAATTGAGCCTGAAAGGATAATATGTATTAATGAAATTAAATACAATTGGAGAAATATCAACTTACAAAAGCATACTCGTAAATAAACACAAGGGAATGCAAAATATACTATATTTTTCCATTCTAACTAAATGCAAAATTAGATATCCTTCAATTCAAATATATTTTGATAAATCTAATAGTCTATTACATCGGCAACTAAAGGAAAAATTGAACTTCTAAAGATATAGAACGTATTTGCATTAGCAATAAATAAAACGTATTTGCATTTGTGATGAAATGTATTTGCATTTGCTTTTCAAGATGCAGCGTTGTGATTGTATCAGAACATATTTACACTTTATTGAAGTTTTTACATAAATTAATTCAGAATCAGAAGGACGTATTTTTTTTCGAATTTTTCGCCACTACACAATCTGGGGCATATATACGAAGGAGTCAAATTTCATTTATTTTACATTGTAATTGTGTCAGCTATTGTCTTTTATATAAGTATGATAGTACTAAGTCTCGATATAGCAAAAATCTTCCTGTTAGTTGTTTTCAAGTTTTTCTTTCTAACGTTTATGCAATATAGTATTTTATGAAAATAGTTATGTTGCGATGGATCAGAAATGTTTTATTTATTTTTATTTTATTTTCAAGCAGAGATCTTGATACAATGATCATTCGCTTGTGCGTTTAATTACACAGCATAAATACCACAGGAGAGACAAAAAATATACACAAGGATACAGAATAAAAACAAAAAAATTAGCATCAAACTGCTGCTCTGTAAAGTCCAAAATCCTATAAATCCATAAAGCAGTTCTATTAGTCTATAGTTCTATAAAGTCAACCAGGCTTTATGACTGTAGCTTTTCTCTAACGTGCCAATATATTTCATATATATTTCCCACCAAAGCCGGACAGGTCTTGATATGGCATACATCCATCTCAACTCCAGCTCCACTTAGAACGCAGTTGGGGCTAGGAAGCAAAATTTAAATAAATATTTAGCCAAGCAGGCATGCCCCATCTTCAGCCGGAAGTGAATGACGCTTTGGGGAATTAGGAATTTTATCAAGGGAATTTCACCAATCCGTATGCTTAATTTGTTCTAAGAGTTTAGATTTATAGTTTTTTCCCATCATATTTTTATATTTATTCAGGGGGTGTAATGAGATAGGCCTCTTACAGGTACACTCTGGGTAACGCTAAATCTATCACAGCTGAAGAGCGAAATATCATGGGTAGTTTTTCTGTTTTAAGTGTGTTTCATTGGGGGATTACTGGCTGCCTCATTTAAGCTAAGAAAACTGAATTCAAAGATAGAGTCAATCAACTAGAGTTGATAGCTTTTGCGTTGTGGATCAGAAATGTAATTTAAGTAGAACACTACTATTTGGTAGAAACTATTTTGTTGTTGTTGTTGAGACCCAGACCGTCCGACCTACCAGAAAGGTGTAAGGTAACTGTTTGGACGGCCGGGAAGTGCCACCCAATTTAGACCGGAACCCAGTGGGGGAGGCATCCACAGGGACCGTACCCTCCTTCCCCTACCACCAACCTCTCGGAAGGACTTACGGACCCACATGTTTAACGTGATCGTACTTCGCGTGAACACGGCGGCAGTTTTGGCAGCGACTGGATTCGAACCCGGGCCTACTGAGTGCAACTCCAGCGCGCTAACCAATGGGCTACCGCGCCCAGAAACTATTTTGTGTTGCAATTCACGAATGAATTAATTTAGGTGCTTTTTTATAATGTTAAGCGTTTTCCTTATAGTTAGAACTTCTCAATCATGGAAACACAAATGCATTTCATTAACTCATGAGCAAAAATGCTTCCAGAAAAAACGGAACATTCTTATTTAAACAAAATTACAGCAAGATTTTTTATACAGGCCAGAGAAAATTTTTCCAAATTAAAATGGATTGTGGTGTTGTAATATTATGATGTCTTTCTTATGATGCTGACAGTCTAAATAATTGAAATATTTTATTATTGCAATAATTTTGAATCTAATGTTTCTTAAATAACTTTTCATCATTGTGTTTCCAGAAGTAGAGACTATGAATTTTGTCTTTAAGAGAAACTGTCTGATTTGTTTTTAAAGGACGGATCTATCTTAATTCTGATCAAAATAATTTCAAAATCTTATTATTTCATCCAAATGGAAATTTTAATAATGCCTTGAAACTATGTATCTTGAAAACGATCTTATCTTGTTACCTAAAATATAAATAAATCAAAATTTATATGTACAATTATTGAATCCTATTGCTGTAATATGTGAAAAGAAATATTGAATAATTCTTAATTAAGAATAATAAAGGTTTAAAATACTTATACATTTTAATTCGGAAATGTTAAAATTGTAAATGGAATGACAAATGAAGAGACCCATAGCACTTAATTCTGGTCTAATATTGTATATTTTGGCATTACATTGGAAATATTTCCAATGTAATCCCCCAATATTGGACAAATATTGGAGTTACATTGGTATCCAATATTGGTTAATATCTTCAATAGTATGCCAATATTGGTGTTACATCGGAAATATTATCGCCATATTGTTCCAATATTTTAAGCCAATATTGGGCCATTTCCATCAAAATGTCCACTTTTTCATATTGGTTCAATAGTGGAGCCAATAAAAAGCCAATACTGGATTGCTACTAAGAAAATAACAACATCTATGAACCAGTGGTGAATTCCGCAGTATGTCTAGCATGGCAACACCAGCCTAATAGAAAACTTGCCCTAGTTGCAATATATAACACAATAGCAATAGCATCTTTAATTATCACTATTATTAATGCCATTAAATTCCGTGAGTATCGCTGTGAGTATCTTTGTGAGTATCGTTGAGTGTGTATCGCTGAGAGTCGGGATGTAAGGTACACACACATATATATATATATATATATATGTATATATATATATATATATATATAAATATATATATATATATATATATATATATATATATATATATATATACATATATATATATATATACATATATAAATATTGATTTTTTTTGTTTTCCTATTTTCATTCCTCATCTTTGAAATTTGTTGATTGTCTTTGTCTTTATGACCTGCATTACGCTTTATAATTTCCTCTTTATGTTTTAGTTTCTTTTATTTCTGTGTATTTTGTAGAAAATTTTGGAATAGTGTATTATGAGTTACTACATACATTCTAACTTTGGATTTACTAATTTATATTTATATATTTATATATATATATATATATATATATATATATATGTATTATATATATATATATATATATATATATCTTTATATATATATATATATATATGTATTATATATCTATATATATATATATATATATATATATATATATCTTTATATATATATATATATATATATATATATATATATATATATATATATATATATATATATATATATATATATATATATATATATATATATATATATATATTATATATATATATATATCTTTATATATATATATATATATATATATATATATATATATATATATATATATATATATATATATATATATATATATATAATAAACAAATGTGTAAGGTGATAACAAACCCTGGGAGGAGTACACCCAGTGGGAGTACTTTAAAAAAAAAAATTGCTTCCAGAAATGTTTCAAAATTTTACCTAAACTTATTAAACTTTTTACGTGCGTCACACAGTCCAATTTCGTTGCCCATCCTTTTGTTGGATGTCATTCTCTTTGACACATAAGTAAAATTACATATTCTAGTACTTTCAAACAATGTTGCTTAACATATTGTAGTACTTTCAAACAATGTTGCTTAACATATTCTAGTACTTTCAAACAATGTTGCTTAACATATTGTAGTGCTTTCAAACCATGTTGCTTAACATATTCTAGTACTTTCACACAATGTTGCTTAAAATGGCGTATTTTAGTACTTTAGTGCTTTAAAATAAAATGATGTATTTCAGTGTTTTTAAATAGAAATCGAGCATTTTCACATTTATAAAATTACATAGTTTAACCTTTAAAAATAAAATTATGTATGTTATATAAATTAAATCTCTCTTGTATGTTGTATACAAAAAAGTCTCTTAAATAAAATCATGAATTTTAGGATTTTTAAATGAAATTGTGATACTTAGCACCTTTAAAAGAAAAAAGAAAGTAAATCGAATTCCAAAAATTTGATCTTTTTCGTAAAAATTTGAATTTTAGCACCATTAAACATCAGTATATTTTAATGACATATTGAATTTTAAGACATGTCATAAAAATTACAAAAATTATGGCATTTAAATAAAATTCCCTATTTCAAATTATAGAACTTTTATATAAAATCTCAAATTGTAGTGCTTTTAAATATTGTGAAATTCAACGCTTTTGAATCAGATCTCAGACTTGTGTTCCTTGAATTTAATGAAATACTTTTGCTGGTATACTATTCAAATATTTTATTGTATGTGGCATACGATAAAATATGGTACTTCCTGAAATTCTGTAAAATTGGTGTCCTGTATTTTATTCTGGGAGTAGGGGTATTTTTCTAAATATCATTTCTCCAAACTCCAATGGATTCCTGGGGGAGTTATGACCCCTATGGCAATTCTACTGTATCTGAACAAAATAAATAATAAAGTTAAAAGTAAAGTTAATCTGTAAAAGTTGAATTTTCGTTAGACACAGCATGCAATTGAATAAGATACTTTTATTCAAATTTTGTTGTTATGCGTTGATTTTATTGGTTGGTTGGTTGGTTTAACAGTTGGTTTTAGTTTTGCAGATTTATTTAGACAGCAATCTGAGAGATTTTTATGCAGTAAAATAAATCTTCATGTTGAAACATTGAACATAGATATAGATAGAACTTGCCATTTCAGAGTATAGGCTTCAATTTTTTTTTACAAATTAATTAGAGGTATTTTAAATATTTATATAAAATGCATGTACTGTGTTTTTATAAATATTAGAAATATAGGTTTCATTTTTGTTTGTTTGTTTTTAATGTTTATAAATTTTTTCACCATCTTTGTGTTGAAAAATGCAGTGAAAAATATTTTGAAAGACTAGACAACATAAAATAAAATTTTGCAATTAATTAAATATATTATTAAATTTTACTAGTTTATTCATTAATTTTAATATCCGAGTTGAAATGGGAAAATTTGTTTAGTACATTATGGACAATGTTAAGTATTTTATAATCGCTGTTAATTCTATATCTTTTTATGGTTAAATGCCCAACCATAATTTTGCATTAATTTAATTTCTCCTGTCTACAACATTTGATTTCGACCACATGGTTCTATTTCTACTAGCGTCAATTCCAGTTTCGCATATGCAAATGTTTGGGAAACAGTTTTACTAAATTAATTTAAAATTTATGCATGGTTGTGTGATTAACATTTAAAAAAATATGTAGTAAACAACTGAAAAATACTTCATTAACGTTATCCAAGATGACAGGCTGAACACATTTTATCTCTAAAACTCAGAAATCGTATTTTTATCTTGCGTTTTATTCAGGGCTTTTCTTATACCATGCTGCTTTTTTTATTACATCTAAATATTGTATTTAAAACCAATCAAACTATCATGTTCTTTTTTAATTTATTGAGTTCGAAATTTATTTGGAACATGTCATTTTGTTAGGTTTCTTTTCTCTAAAAATCGTGACTTTTATGTTATATACTGTTTAAAAATATTTTTTTTTAATTTCCTATAAGTATCTTTCAGTTCAAAATTTATGTTTTGTTCGAATACATTAAATGGCTATATATAACTGTTTCTCTAATTATTGTAAATGCATAATACTGCAAATTTAATAATTGAATAATAGTTAAAATTAAATATCAAATAATCTTACTATATATGTAAAATAATACATATCGTGTACTTGGAGAATTGTTATGTATATGTATTAAATATAACATAAATTACTTTTACATATCCCCAAATGTTGGGAATATGTCAAAAATACACATTCTCAAATATTAGGAATACGTCAAAAATACGTATTCTTAAATGTTGAGAATGTGCTAAAAGCACGTATTTTCAAGCGTTTAAAAAGCGTCAAAAATGCATATTTTCAAATGTTGGGAATACTTTGAGAATGCATCATATATACATATCCTCAAATGTTGGGAATTCGCCATAAATACATTGAGAATAAATACATCATATATGCGTATATTCAAATGTTAGAAATGCATTATAAATACTTTGGGAATACGTCATAAGTATTCTTAAATGTTGGGAATACGTCATAAATACATATCCTCAGAGAATACGTCATGTATGCGTATCCTCAATTGCCGGGAATATATCATAAATACGTTGAGAATAAATACATGTCATATATTTGTATCCTCAGATGTTGGGACTACGTCATAAATACGTTGGGAATACGTCATAATTACGTATCCTCAAAAATTGGGACTATGTCATAAATGTGTATTAACAATCATAGGAAATACGTCACAAATGCTTAATTAAAAACCTAATTCGAACGGATGGATAACCGTTTCCTGACATGCCATTTAGATGTCATTTTGACGTATGTGTTGGTACGTTAAAATGACGTATTTCGCCATATGTAATATCTCCAAACATTGTACATACGTAGATAAGAATATGTCATTAATACGCATTTACCATTGATAAGACGTATTAGCAACCGTTAAAAATATGTCACAAAGGCGTAATAAAAACCCTATTTCCAACGGTTGGATAACCATTTCTTGACAACATACCGTTTATATACCATTTTAATGTATGTGTTGATACGTCAAAATGACTTATGTTGTCAAATATCATAATGACGGAACTGTGCTACCTGCATATATATATATATATATATATATATATATGTTTAGATATTTAGATGACATTTTATGTGTATCCCCAAATAATAATATCCCTATAGTATTAAACTTTTATCCAAAAAATTTACAATTAAATGCACGTAATAATGACACAAATGTTGCAAACTTTTTAGATTTAAATTTAAATTTACAAAATTGTAATATGGTTATAAACTTGTATGATAAAAGACAGGATTTTAAATTTATTACATCAAAAATTCAACATTTTGACTCTTGTCTGCATATATCTGTATTTAGAAATATTATAATAAACCAGGCTCTTAGAATCAATAAAATTTGTGATGAATATTATAAATTAGCGCACTTTATGGAATTATTGAGTACAGCGACTAATAATGCATATCCCCCCAAGTTTGTTATTAAAATTATCAACTCAGTGTATCAAATTTCACTCGATAACATCCTAGAAAACATTCCCAATTATAGTGACTAACATACAGGAGAGAGAAAAAATATATATATATATATATATATATATATATATATATATATATATGTGTGTGTATATTATATATAATTATTTATTAATTATATAAATAAATAAAAATGAAAAATAATAAACTAAGTCAAAATCATTAGAAAAATCAAAAAATCGGAAAATAAGATGCATTAACATTAATGTTTTGAATTTTATTTTCGCAAAAAAATGTAACTTTTGTCAGTATTGAAACTACGTTTTGAGCGCCCTTATAATGGTGTATAGTGGCATTCTCGATTATCCAGTTTTCCTATGAATTACTTGTTTAGTAGGAATTTTCATCTTTGATTCATATTCATATTCAGTTCTGCATGTTTGGGAAGTTGTATTCTGAATTGCTTGTCCAGTCTCCAGCTTAGACTCACTGGACGGGTTTGGGAGTATTTCCGTGAACGTTCGTACTGCCTCCCTGGTAGAATTTCGACTTGTTCATTCCGGTGCTTCTAGATTAAGCTGTTGAGGTTGATCGTGTATACACGTGGTAGAAGAAGAAAGGTTCATGCCGCATGGTAATACAATTTTCTTAATGTATCCTTTTTTCATTTTTTGATGCCTGTAGTCTGAGTTTAAGCATTTATAGTAATGTACTATTGCTTAATCTGAAACAGGCATTTGTTTGGGTTAATTAGAATTAAATACTCAGACCTGAAGATGAATTTAATTCTGATTAATCATCGAAATTGGGAAGGTTCTGTTCTTTTCTCTTATCGGCATTATGGCCGTGAATTTGCTTCTATGGTGATGATTAATATTACTTGAATTGTATTTTTTTTTTTTTTTTTTTACATAATTCTTATTATTACTTTTCAAATATATATATATATATATATATATATATATATATATATATATATATATATATATATATGCAGTGTATGCGCTCTCAAAGAAGCGGATTTGCCGCACATTATGTACAGGATTCTAAATTGATACTAAACAAGTACGTTTCAGTACCTAAAGGCAGTATTTGAACAGAGTCTAGCTAGTTTATGAACTCCACAACTATTACATGGTAGATTGTGAAGTTGTGGGTGTTGTAGCTGTGAAATAATATTAATGACAGAAAACCATCTATACTATGTATATATTAATGCACAAAATAGTATTTACATACCGCAACACATGAGTGCTTCAAACCTGCTTGATGGGAAATTATAAAATATTTTGCGACATTCACATTAATCATACCAAACCGAAATGATTGATAAACCATGTTTTATTGCATCCATCTTCAATAATATTATTTATGAAGGTGAAATATTTTAATCTAATCTAGTATTATTTAAAAACAATTTTATAAACTGCATTTTTCATCAGATTTATTCTTAAATTAGATTTATGCCCTTGCCTTCGATTTCAAATGTCGATTTATATGGAGAGCTCAATATACAACAAAAATACTCTTACACAAACAAGGAGCTGATTCCATTTAAGCGAATATATGCAACATAAGAATAAGTAGTACTGAAATTCGTTAGAGTTAAATTTATATTCAGTTAAGGATGCAAACCACATCTGGATATCCAGAAAAGAGAAACATAAAATAAAAATTATGCTCGAATTTAAATGAGTATACTCAATTTCTCAAAAGTATTTGGAGTTTTTACTTTCCTTATGCATAGTAATCAGGGCCGAATTCACACTGGGGCCAGAGGGGGTTTAGCACCCCAAGAGGTATACTGAGCCCCCTTGATAAAATTATTACATTTTTAATAATGATATGAAATTTCACATAAAATGGCATTCAAATTTTGCATAAAATATTTGAGATTTTTTTTATAAATTACATCATTTTAAAGATTTTTTTAATTTAGCTGAATTTGTAATTATACTAATGATCAATTTATTTAAATATTTACTTTAAAAATATTTAAAATTTATGGTAATAGTATTTAGGATACTTTTGTATGATTGTGGGGTTCACTGTTGTACATAATAGAGTGAAAATCAACTGATAAGTAGGTGAAATTTAACATTAAGCATTAACTTGTATTAACTTTCAGAATGTTTCTTCAAATATTAACAGCATTGTTACTAGTTAATGCTTATATATTAAAATCAATTGTAATTATTTTATATTTATATGGATGTATAGTAGCTATATGATATTAAAAGTTAACATTAAGTATTAACTTGTATGGACTTTCAGAATGTTTCTATAAATTATTAACATATTTATTACTAGGTAATGCTTATATTAAAATCAATTGTAATTATTATATATTAATATGGATGTATAGTAGCTATATGGATATTAATAATCAGTTCTTAGCTTGCAAATATAAATATTCAATTATTTGTTAATAATTTATATGAATTGAAATATATAATAGTAACTATTACGGTTTATCTCCGTGTAGGGACGGGTTGTAGAATAACCCTACCACCCCCCTGTGTTTCGTAGAAGGCGACAAATGGGACCCCAGTGCCTGGGGGGGGATAGCCAGGTACCCTGCCCCTGGGGATTATATTAGGGGACTGGTCCTCCAGGTTAGGGGTTGGGCGTGGGGCTAACAACTCCAACCCGAAAAAAATTCTTGTTACGAAACCTTTAAGAAAGAAAACCGGATTGATCTTTGGAAACAACCACATCAGGGAAGGTGAAAGCGGTCAATAGAAAGGAATAGTCAAAAATCTTAAAGGAGGTCAAGGCCCTATAAGGGCTATAGTACCATGATGATGATGATGATGATGATTACGGTTTATAAATGCTAATGATTAATTGTGTTTTTGGTGAACGCTTCCTTTAAGACTGTTGAGTCCCCCTTGAATTCCACTCCAACACCTCTTCAATTTTGTATTTGGTTACAGTCCTGATGGTAATTTTTATAGAAACTATTAGAATCTTGTCGAAAATCGAGTTTTCGACATATTTACACATTTTGGGTACTCTAGAATACGATATTACTATTTTTAACGTGATGTCGATGTGTGCATATGTATGTCAATCTGATTACTTGTGTGCCTATTGTATCTGTGAAATTAATGTATCCACTGCAGCTCGAAAACTATCCCATGAAATATCACAGAATTTGGTAGATAAATCAGTCAATAGGTTGTCCTAGTGCTGATTAGATTTTTGGTATGATTCGAAAATTCAGAACCTGAATTTTTTTGAAAAATGTATTCAAAATCTGTAATTGAAAATAAATATACTTGAGTGTATGAACTAAATACGTGTTTCATACGTAATTTTTACGAATGAAATAGTCAGACTAACCTTATGTCTCTAAACTTATTTCTCTAGGAAATGGTTCTTCGTATATTTATTTATTTATTTTTTGTAAATTTTGCGAGCTGGCGGTGTTTCATAATGTAATAATTCGTCAGATAACAAGTAAATATTTTAAAACTGTAATTTGATTAATTCTAAATAAATACGCGAATAATTTTGTGCAATTGAACTTAATTCAATGGATTATTGAAGACGTGAATCTGCGGCCCACATTTTGTACTTGTTAAATAATTCCACTGCTACATAATAAACATATGATGCGGTTAAGTTTTATATAGACTCATATTGATTTTGACTTAACCTACAATACTTAACTACAACGAACGTACAACTTAACTTACAACGGACAGACAGACATGCGTATTGTTTTATTATTATATATCCATAATGATTTAATTTAGTGCATTTCCATTGCTTTTTCAAACAAAGCGTATTCAAATACTTTTTTCAGACATTAGGGATTAGCAGGAATATTATGATGGGCCAGCACGGATGGATTCTTAAAACAGTTAGATTTTTTTCGGATGATCAATACGCTATTTTTTAATTTGTCATAGGCTATAATATTTTCTCATATTTTTCAACACATGGCAGTTACTATCAGCCTCCGCTTTCACCTAGGATTTGTGTTTTTGAATTTGCCAGTTCTTTCCTGTCACAGATTCATCATTTTTCTGGCTTTATTTTCAGAATGTTAGTTGTTTTTAAAACTATTTCAAAAGGCACAAAAATATCGATGGTGGTTATCACACTGATATATTTTCATTATTATCAAACGAGTGAATTGTTTTATAACTTCCGTATTTCCTCGATTCTTTGACGCACTTTTTCACATATAAAAGTCTCAGTTACCTTACACCTTTCTGGTAGGTCGGACGGTCTGGGTTTCAATCAACAACAACAACATATAAAAGTCTCTAAAATGCGAGTTGTCTTAGAATCGGTTGAGTTTTACAGTAGCAGATTTTTCGAATCTCCCACGCGTTGCACATAGAAACATAGGTTTTCATTTGAAAATACCATTTCTGATCTTAATACTATTCACTAAATACATTGTTATTAACAAATTGAAATGTATTACAATAAATATATTTCTGAAATATATTTTAGCATTTTATATTACATTTTTTTTCTTAGAATCAAGGCTTTTTTGCGGAATTAAAATTAAGCTGCATCTTATAATCGATGATGTCTTAGAATCCAAGGAATATGATGTTAACTATAAACGAATGTAAACATTTGTTATGAAATTATGACATTCTCGAGATGGCAAATGTTTTACTTTTCCTTAAGAAATGCAGTGCCTAACGAAGGAATGAAGATACAATGGAATCCCTCTTAAGTGGTCTCTCAGTTTAACCCATTCTTTGCTTAAAATGGCTACGACTTAGTCTGCAAATGTTAAAAATCACCTCTCTTAATAAATTGACTTTTCCAATCTGATGTTTTTTTTTTCTCGTCTTGTGATTTGCAAATATTATAGTATGTTAAAAGGATGTAGATATTGTAGGATGTAGTGGTAGTACTGATATAGATGTGGAAATATGGAATAAATTTGACAATGACTTCGACGTCGAATTGCCGTCTGACGAAGGGTGTTGTTTGTCAAAGAGACTTATTAAGGACGCGCCTCAAGATGACGCTTAGGATTCTGATGACACAGCAACACCGATACACTTACGAGTTCCATATACTGGCGCTATGAACGCTTGAGAAGTGGTTCTTCGCTAGGTTAAAACCGTTAGCAATTCGTTAGGTTAACATAGTTAGCAATTCGCTAGGTTAAAATCGTTAGCAAATCGTTAGGTTAACATAGTTAGCAATTCGTTAGGTTAAAATTGTTAGTTTTTCTTTAGTAATCGACCTCCACTTCAATAGATTTAATTTTAATAAAGAAATGTCTAGTTTTTATGAGAAAAAAAAGCAACTAAATTGTTTAAAGAAAATTAATGTATTTATAGCATTTCATTATAAACAAACATGCATATACTTTTATTTTTAACAGTTTTTTTAGTCTGCTAAATCTTATTTTTGATGATAAGTTATTTATTTGTCAAGAAATTTATTTAAATTATTTTATAATGCACACATTTTATTGTATAGTATCTAACAGAGGTAAGAAATGCAATGGATTTATAAAAAAATAATCACCTGCGTAGAACTGGATTTTTTCAACTCTCGATCCCAATTAAGTTGCTTAGAAGGGATTCATACTGTAATCGTATTTTAACAGGCAACAATTTAACTGGCGCAATGAAAGTTTTAGAAGTGGCTCTTCATTAGGTTAAAATCTTTAGCAATTCGTTAAGTTAACATGGTGAGCAATTCGTTAAGTTAACATAGTTAGCAACTCGTTAAGTCAACATAGTTAGCAATTCGTTAGGCTAATATCGTAACATTAAAATTATCGTTGATTTTCAACAAGATAAAACAGTAATCAAGCGGGAATAGTAAGAGCGCATACATTACTATTTTCCACCAATAAATTATATTTTATTTAATAGGGAAAGCTGTATTTCAGACACATCAGACTATTTTGCATAATATATGAAAATAAATGTAAATGCATGTGAGGTCTGGGAATATTTAGATCCAATACATATTTTGAGATTTTTATTATTTCTTAACATATTTATAATAAATGTGTTTTCAATCTAGCAAGTGCGTACCATTCCCGAAACTTTAATATGCAAGAGAAACATTCTTACGCAAACATGGAACTGCATCTCAGAAAGCAAATATAGGGAAATATGTGCCTAGAAAATATCGAAAGTCGTTACGGTTACGGATATGCATTGACTTTGTGACATATGTAACCATCTGCGTTTTGGGGTGACTAATAAGTCAGAGTAGAATTTTTTTTTTATAAATGTTGTTTATTAAATTTGCCTGTATATCGTTTTAAAAGTGTAAAGTAATTAGTTGCATAGGTGTTTTTTTTTAAGTTAAAATTTTGCCATACCATAGTTTTTATCAATAATAATAATAATAATAACATTAATAACCTTAGTGAAGCTTAACTCGAATCCAGTTTTAAATAGTTTATGAATTATTCGTTACTTTTTTTTTAATTTTAAATGCAAAATTTTGAAAAATTGGTATCTTTGGTGAAATCGTCACAATTATAACGTGTTATCCTTCACTTTAAAGAGATTGAAAACGTCTTTAGATTGATACTATACTTGACAAAGTATCCCGGTGGGTGTAACTTGCCTCCACAAGGGCTAATGGGGCTATTCTGGACTAATGACGTCACGAACAAAAAATTCCATCATGTTTATTTTTCACAACAATGATGGAACCTATTGGGTCTGGTAACCATTGTGCGATTAAAAACCTTTTTATGCATGATTATGTTAAGTTTTAGTCCTATGCTGCCATGTAAAAAAAACTCATAACATTTCTAAGTTTTCGCTCGAATTTCAAATACTATCTGGTTCTAGAATTTTTAATAACAAAGCCGGATATGAAGTGTCTTTGAAATCCATTGATATTTGTGGTAGCTATGGTGCGCACAAGAACTCGACCACATACAGACAGACAGACGGGTGAACATCTGTCAAAAAATAGTTAGGACGTGTTCAAGAGGTCTTACAACATATTTTGGAATTAAAATCTTGAAATTTTTCTTGGAAACATTACATTTCCATACGTATAAAAACTATGATAAAGTAAAAGTAAAAAAAAAATATTTCTCAGGATCTGCTGTAGATAAAGCTTAAATAATGACTAATATGGATTCAGCATGAAATTTTGCTGAAGATATTTTTACTGAAGAATTTTCCTTTCCGGGTATTTTATTTTTTACGGTTCAACTATTTTTACTTTTATTGAAACAACTAGCCATGATTAGCTATTGAGAAAGCTTGACAAAGACTGAATGGGATTCAGAATTACATTTTAATGGGTGTAGAAATCCATGTAAAGGATTTTGTTTCCGGACATGTAGCTTCTACTGAAAAATTTGCATTTCCTTTCCAACGTTTTCAGTATCGGCTTTAGAGAAAACTTAGATTACGACTAATAGGGATTCAATATCAAATTTCAGAAAACAGAGATATTTATTAAGGGTTTCTACTTCGAATTATTTTCCCACTTCCGGTTAAGTCAATCCGGATTTCCCAATTCCAGTTATATTTTCAATTTCGTTGAAACATATATATTTCTCAGATTCGGCTATGGATAACGCTTAGATGATGACTTTAAGGGGTAGGAAGATTTACTAAGGAACTTATTCAAAAATGTTCTTGAAACATCTATAGTGCTTAGTTATCTATATAAATCATCTATATAAATAGTGCTTAGTTTCAACATTATATGGATTCAGCATTGCATTCTAGTGTTAGTAATTGTCTCACTAAGGATTTTCACTTCCTGTTTAAGAGATAGCAGTTCCAATAAAAAAAATCAATAAAAAAAATCAATAAAAGAAGTTCCAATAAAAATATCATCTATATAAATAGTGCTTAGTCTCAACATTATATGGATTCAACATTGCATTCTAGTGTTGGTAATTGTCTCACTCAGGATTTTCACTTCCTGCTTAGGAGATAGCATTTCCAATAAAAAATAAATTTTCCTTACAACATCTATTTATCAGGACAGAATATATATAAAACTTAGAGGATGACTGATACGAATTCAGTATCGAATTTTGGAGGGGGTTGGAGGGTTCACGAACTGTTTCTTCATTCTTTTCTGGAGCTATTACTTCCAATTTTTCTTTTATAAAAATTCACATTCATATACGAAATTAATGTGCAAAATTATAAAAAATCTTACTTGTTCTATGGAAAAAGTGTACACTGCACGTGCTACCATATGACAATTTTTTCAGAAATTTTTTGTTATGTTTCTTTCTACCAAATGGTTGATATATCTAATCAAATATCATGTTGTGTGTGACTTAAATTTATTTTTTCAAATTAATTTACAATAATTTAAATGAATGGTTTTGCAATGTTTTCGTAAAGTGGGATCGTTTAACTCCTTCCCCCATCGAAAAAAAAGACCTTGCTTTTTTGTATTTAATTTTTTATAATTTTTGCTTAGCAAGGATTTTCTCCCTGGATCGCATTATGCAAATGCAACGTTTTAATGACAAACTCATTCACGTTCCCTGGTTTTACTTTTCTCTCGCTGATTTAGAGTGATATTGGTGATGATGATAATATAGTGATAGTGACTGTGACATGTTCCACTTTCCTTGACAGATATACTTTTAGCTGCATCCTGTGGATACTGTCTAAATAGGAACGCAGAGAAAAGCCAGGAAATATTGTATAGATATAAAACAATGTTTCAATAAATAATAACTTAATAATAATAATAAATAATAATCTTTATTTCACAACATAATGAGTACAATTACAATCTTATAGGTAAGTGCATAACAGTATGGCAAAGAGTTCGAAATGGGGAGAGAAATATGTCTGTCTGGTACACAGTTCTCAGCCGAACTTACGTTAGAAGAAAAACGCCAGCATAAAATCAATAGTTAGTGGCAGAACAAAATTCATGATAAAAACAAATTGGAAAATCTTGTAGGAGCACAAGTAGCAAAATTCAGTGTCTTAACCTAAAAATCAAATATTACAAGAGAAATGCATCTGAGTTCTTCCTGAAACAAATTTTGTTGCTAATTGATTTTGAGAAAGTTGGTAAAATATTCCAAAAGCTGGTCATTCTATAAAGATATTCTTTGCATTCAAAATGAAAGCGGTTGATGAATTCTATCAGCCATCTTATGCAATTACTGGAGAAGTACTTTTGTTACTTTTATACATTAGACGAACAGTTAGATATAAAACAATGTTTCAATAAATAATAAGTTAATAATAATAAATAATAATCTTTATTTTACAGTACAATGAGTACAGTTACAATCTTATAGGTAAGTGCGTAACAGCATGGCAAAGAGTTTAGAAATGGTGCGAAGAATATACCTGTCTAGTCCACAGTCCTCAACGAAACAGGAAACAAGCTCGCATATAATCGTAGTTACTAGTAGAGCAAAATCCATAATAAAATTGATTGGAACAGGCTTGTAGGAATTCAAGTAGCAAGATTCAATGCCTTAACATAAAGATCAAACTTTTCAAATGCACCTGAGTACTTCCTGAAACCATTTTCGTTGCCAATTGACTTTAAGAAAGATGGTAAAGAATTCCATAATCTGGCTATTCAAGAAGGCTGTTCTTTGCATTCAAAATGGACGCGGTTGGCGCATTTTATCAGCTATCTTATGTAATTACTAGAAAAGTACTTTTGTCACTTTTACGCATTAGACGAACGGTGTGTAGTGTATATTTCCCATGGATAACACTAAAAAATTTATTGTTAAAGCAAACATCTCCCTTGTCTTATGCAATTTCATCTTCTGTATATTACTGGACAGAAGCCAGGCTAGTTCTAATTTTACCGTTGCTTTTACCCCAGAGTTCTGTATGTCATGTCTAATTGTTCTGTTTGATTGTCTATTATTCTGTTTTATTTTTCATGCTGCATAATAGTTCACAAATGTATGTAAGATTAATATGTGCTTTGTACCTTCAAGTACCAGTATTTTATCAGCTACTGGGAGATTAGATATTTGATGAGGAACAGGGCAGTGGCTGCGTTTTAAGTTATATTTCCATGACAGATGTTTTTCTTCCGATGTTCTATGTATCATGTCTTAGTGTTCTGTTTAAATCTTATGTGCATTTTAATGCCATATAATGGTGTACATATGTATGTCTAAGTGCCATTGCTTAAACAGATAAATTAAATATTCATTCCGTAACAAACTATTTATCATATATTATCTTGTAATATTATCATTACATCTTAGGAATACATTCGCAAAAAGTTAATATTCCAGTGAAATATTATTGCGCAAACATAGGACAGCATCTCATAAATCAAATATAGCGGAGTGTGTGTCTGGAAAATATCAAGTGTCGTTACTGGGACAAATATTAACCGATACGGTGATGCATGAAACCATCTGCGTTCTTAGGAAAACTAATAAATCACAAATTGTATACAGATATAGCGAATGAATTATTTTTATACAGAAAGTCGCTTGAAATGCAGGATTTAATAGACTGGAAAAATAGAAGATAAGTAAAGCAAATAATTGGTTAACTAAATCAAATGGTGTTGGAGGCAAAGTACATTGATTCGTTTGGATTACTTTTTAATCCATTTAATTATTGCTTTTAAATTTATTATTTATAATTTCAAATAAATGATTCCAAGAATTAAATTTCAAATGCGAAGTGATCTGATTCAATATATCTCCACTCTTAGATTAATTTTATGATGTGTGTGTAATATTCTATAACAGTTTTTCATTCTCAAAGTGGGGCCTATGACAAACTCTAAAAGCTCCGGAAATAACGCAAAGAGTGTATAATATAACTAATTAAATACCTATATAAAATCTGATGTGGGCTGCACATGACTTTCCTTATATAATGCAATGAATTTACTATTTTTACAGTTCAAAAAATGTTATTCTTATAGTAGATACTTATATTCTTTCCAAGATATTGAATTTTCTTCAATGAGTCGTCATTTTTATTGATTTTGCGTCATTTTTATCCATTTGGGAAAATTTTAGTTAACTTGGCAACATTTAAAAATGTCGCCAAGTTGGCGACATTCCGCTAAACTCGTAGCCAAATTCTCACCAAGCCTTATGGACGGAGAAATAAGTTATTCTTACAGCGGATAAATGATTATTGGCGTTCAAATACAAAAGTATTACTCAAAGTATTTTTTCTCGTGAATGGAACGAGATAGATCCACGAGAAGGATGTCACTAAATTTATCGCATGATATTACTTATGAAAAGTGAACATGTTTCTTAATAGTTAATATTTTTTTTAATTTATGGGATTTTTTAATAAATTTATTTGAAAAATGTGCAATATCTCGGGAACGGTTCATGCTAGCGTTCTAAAATTTATGCCAATCGTTTTCTAATGGAAAATTACATAATAAATGTCTAATTGCGTAACTTAATTAAAGGTTTTGATTTTTTGATGATTTTTTCAAAATTTCACTCGAAAATTTAGGGGGTTCTGGGCATTCGATTGTATTTTAAAACAAAAGGCTTCTAGTGTTCATGGATTGTAATTTTTGTGTCAAATTTTATTCGCATCGCTCCATTCGTTCGTGACATATCGCCTCCAAAAGCTCACTGACACACACACACACAGACATCACTTCAAAAATACTCGATTCGTGATCAGGGATGCTTGAAACGTGCTCTCCCGTCGAAAACTCGAATTCGAATTTTTGATCCCGTCACAATACTTTCCTTATACATTATGTATATAAGGAAAGTAAGAAAATTGAAGATCTGTCTCTATATATGTATGCTTTTGTGTTTGTCTCATCACCGTGCGAGAACGGTTGACCCGAAATTCATGAAATATTGTGTGTAGACTTGAAATAGCCCCATTTAAAATTTTGTCCATATTTTGATATTCTAGGAATAGGAGTTGTCGAGATATTAATGAAGAACCCACAATTAAACCTTCCAGAGAAACAGTATTATGCAGATAACATATTTTCCGAAAATTAATTTGAAGAAAATTATATCATGTTGCTTGGCAAAGCGATTAAATCAAATGTGCTTATACGGCAGACTGTCTTTGTTAATTTTTTACAGCTTAATAAAGAAATGGTTATAACTATAAATTTTATAAATGAAATGTATTTCAATTTTGATAGGATAACTTCCCTTATAGCCCTCGGTTTTAAAAATTACAAGAATTATTGATATTTTCAATTCTATTTATCTTCTGTATTATTTCTGCACATATTTTTCAAACTCATATACTGTGTTGAGCCAAATATTTAAACTGAATAAAAATGATACGGATATATTTTCTGATACCATTTTAGCACTTTCATTTCGGCATATATTGATCCAATTTTATACGTGTATAATATATATATATATATATATATATATATATATATATATATATATATATATTGTAAATTTGTTACAATTGGGACCACGATGTTTTATCCTTCAGATCTGCCTGTGGAAATAAATATGCATACCAAGAACAGGTATTCTTTTACTTCAATTTCGGAGAATTAAAAGAATGTTTTGATTTACTACGTTATTTAAGATGATATAGGAATTTGCACATAATATATTATATATGCCATATAAAGACCAGGTATACTGCTGATATTATAATATATTAAATAATTATTAAATGTTAATAAAAAAGTACTAAAACATATATTAAAAATATTCAAATTAATACGAAATCGATCAGTTACGGTGAAACCATATTTAAAATATGTTGAAATAAGTTAATTAAAATACGTTATTAAAATACACTAGAATAATACACGTTGAAGTGTTTAATTCATTCACTACCATCTACTTGTAGAAAACGGCTTTCTCATAACTCAATTATTTGATATCTAAGCTGAAGAATACCCCATAAAGTTGAGAATGACCTTTAAATGAAGCTATTATTTTTGGAACAAAACATGACATTGCTATTTTATTACAATAATGTATAAGGAAAGTATTGCGACGGGGTCGAAAATTCGAATTCAAGTTTTCGACCACAGAGCACGTTTCAAGCATCCCTGATCACGAATCGAACATTTTTGAGATGATATCTGTCTCTCTGTGTGTGTGTGTGTGGAAGTATGTGTGTGTGTGTGTGTGTCAGTGAGCCTTTGGAGACGATAACTGAAGAATGAATGGATCGATGCGAATGAAATTTGGTATAAAAATCACAATCCGTGAATACTGGAAGCCTATTGCTTTTATACGCAATCGTATGTTCAGAACCCCTCTAAATTTTCGAGTGAAATTTTGAAAAAATCATTAAAAAATCAAAATCCTTAATAAAGTTACACAAATAGACATTTCTTATGCAATTTTTCATTAGAAAACGATTAACACAAATTTAGAACGCTAGCATGAACCGTTCTCGAGATATTGCACATTTAAAAAAAAAATATCAAAAAATCATGTAAAATAAGAAAAAAACATTACCTATTGAGAAACATGTTCACTTTTCATATGTAATATCATGAGCTAAATTGAGTGACATCATTCTCTGGAAATAAATATGCATACCAAGAACAGGTATTCTTTAACTTCAATTTCGGAGAATTAAAAGAATGTTTTGATTTACTGCGTTATTTAAGATGATATAGGAATTTGCACATAATATATTATATATGCCACATAAAGAACAGGTATACTACTGATATTATAATATATTAAATAATTATTAAATGTTAATAAAAAAGTACTAAAACATATATCAAAAATATTCAAATTAATACGAAATCGATCAGTTACAGTGAAACCATATTTAAAATATGTTGAAATAAATTAATTAAAATACGTTATTAAAATACATTAGTTATACCCGTTGAAGTGTTTAATTCATTCACTACCATCTACTTGTAGAAAACGGCTTTCTCACAACCCAATTATTTGATATCTAAGCTATAGAATAACCTATAAAGTTGAGAATGACCTTTAAATGAAGCTATTATTATTGGAACAAAACACGACATTGCTATTTTATTACAATAATGTATAAGGAAAGTATTGTGACGGGGTCGAAAATTCGAATTCAAGTTTTCGACCACAGAGCACGTCTCAAGCATCCCTGATCACGAATCGAACATTTTTGAGATGACATCTGTCTCTCTCTGTGTGTGTGTGTGGAAGTATGTGTGTGTGTGCGTGTGTGTGTGTGTGTGTGTCAGTGAGCCTTTGGAGACGATAATTGACGAATTAATGGATCGATGCGAATGAAATTTGGTACAAAAATCACAATCCGTGAATCCTGGAAGCCTATTGCTTTTATACGCAATCGTATGTTCAGAACCCCTCTAAATTTTCGAGTGAAATTTTGAAAAAATCATTAAAGAATCAAAATCCTTAATAAAGTTACACAAATAGACATTTCTTATGTAATTTTTCATTAGAAAATGATTAACACAAATTTTAGAACGCTAGCATGAACCGTTCTCGATATATTGCACATTTTAAAAAAAATTATCAAAAAATCATGTAAAATAAGAAAAAAACATTACCTATTGAGAAACATGTTGACTTTTCATATGTAATATCATGAGCTAAACTGAGTGACATCATTCTCGAGGATCTAGTTCGTTCCATTCATGAAAAAATATACTTTGAGTAATACTTTTGTATTTGAACGCCCATAGTCATTTATCTGGAGTAAGAATAACTTATTTCTCCGTCCATAACGCTTGGCGAGATTTTGGCGACTAATTTGGTGGAATGTCGCCAACTTGGCGAATTGTTTAAATGTTGCTAAATTAACGAAAAACTGTACAAATTGATAAAAATGAGGCTAAATCAATGAAAATGACGACTAATTGCGAAAATTCAATATCTTGAAAGGAATATATCTACTGTAAGAATAACCTATTGTTTTTACTGTTAAAGAAGTAAACTCTTAGCATTATATAAGGAAAGTCATGTGTTGCCAACATCAGTTTCTTTTTTTCTAAAGAGTATCTGTCACTGTTCACCTTAATCTGCGTTGATAGTTATTAGTAACGTTACGCTGCTAGCTTAATGTTACTCCCCTCACAGCAAAGATCGTCACATATGTGACAGTGACGTTGTAGTCACGTGACACCTGGGTCACAATGTGACATCATATTTGTGACTTCTATGCGACGTTACGTATTACTAACTGCATTGTGACTATATTCTGTGACGATTCCATAATTTAATTAACACGTAACAATATGACGACATTACAATGGCAATTACAATGTGACGTCACAAACAAGTTAAAATGTGACGTCACAAACAAGTTAAAATGTGACGTCACAAACGACCCTGAAAATGACCAAAATGACTTCGCTGTGATCTCAATATGACATTGCCGAGACGTACTGCGATGTCCTGTGACGTCCCAAAGTCACAGTGTGACGAAAATCTTACATCACTGTGAAAAAAAATGCTGTTAGGGTCACTGTTCTTATTTAATGATGCAACATATGCAAATGTTCTGAACAGATAATTCGGAATGCCTGTTTAAAAAAGTCGTACTTTATTGCGAACTAAATGTTTATTCAATTGCATATAACTTTCATTTATAATTGGTTATTTAAAGATGACCTATTTCAAGTTAGGATGAAAAACAGTACACCTTCTTTCGCGTGGGGGGCCAACGGCCGTACCGTGCTGAAAACACCGGTTCTCGTTAGATCACCGAAGTGAAGCAGCATCGGGCGCGGTTAGTACTTGGTGGGTGACCACCTCGGAACGCCGCGTGCTGTTGGCCATCTCGGGTGCGGTATCCCCGTGGTTTGCGCGCTAGATTTGCACGCTGCCACAAATGCCGCCGTGTTCATGCGGAGTACGATCACGTTAAACATGTGGGTCCGTAAGTCCTTCCGAGAGGTTGGTGGTAGGGGAAGGAGGGTACGGTCCCTGTGGATGCCACCCCCACTAGGTTCCGGTCTAAATTGGGTGGCACTTCCCGGCCGTCCATACAGTTACCTTACACCTTTCTGGTAGGTCGGACGGTCTGGGTCTCAACAACAACAACACCTTCTTTCGCAATTTCTAAAGGGTCTTTGAGTTTCACATTTGAGAAACTCTGTTCTAAAAGTTTCCATAGTTCACTGAAAATGCAGATACATGTTATTGCTTATATAACTTTTGTTAAATTTGTAATAAATTTAATTTCAAAACTTCAACTGATTTATTTTGATCTTATGATTCGGATATTTTGGCATCAAAGAGAACTTGATCGAATACATTTCATTTAATCATTCACATTCTCCAGTAAATTTAATCTTTTATGAAATTCTGCTAATCTTCCTGCCTTTTTATACAATTTGTCAAATGTTTCCTTTAAATGGTTTTATGAATGAATATTTTGCTTCAAATAATGTTATAAATGAAATTTATAAAATATTCTTGAATTTTTCAAATGCACTTCAAATTAGTCCTTTGCACAATTTAAACGATCTGACTCTTTATCATTCCAATTCCAAAGCCAGTTCAAAAACTTTTGAATTTTTTCTTGTCAGAGTTTTTTGATATATATATATATATATATATATATATATATATATATATATATATATATATATATATATATATATATATATATATATATATATATACAATTTCTTACACTCTCTTCTATAACAGCATTTTAAAAAAATCTGATGTGGGCAACACATGATTTTCCTTATATAATGCAATGCATTTACTACGTTTACAGTAAAAAAAAATAGGTTTTTCTTATAGTAGATTCTCATACCCTTTCCAAGATATTGAATTTTCGACAATTAGTCGTCATTTTCATTGATTTGGCGTCATTTTAATCCATTTGGCGAGATTTTCGTTAATTTGACAACATTTCAAAAAGTTGCCAAGTTGGCGACATTCTGCCAAATTCGTCGCCAAAATCTCGCCAAGCTTTACTGAGGGAGAAATAAGTTATTCTTATAACAGATAAATGACTATTGGCATTCAAATGCAAAAGTATTACTCGAAGTATCTTTTCTCATGACTGGAACGAGTTAGATCCGCGAAAATGATGTCACCCAATTTATCGCATGGTATTACATATGAAAAGTGAACATGTTTCTCAATAGGAAATATATTTTTTTTAATTTTATATGACTTTTTGATAATTTTTTTGAAAAATGTAAAATATATCGAGAAGGGTTCATGTTAGCGTTCTAAATTTTATGTTAATCGTTTTCTAATGAAAAATTACATAAGAAATGTCTATTTGCGTAACTTTATTTGCGGTTTTGATTTTTTGATGATTTTTTCAAAATTTCACTCGAAAATTTAGGGGGGTTCTAAACATTCGATTACGTTTAAAAACAATAGGCTTCCAGTGTTTATGGATTGTGATTTTTGTACCATATTTCGTTCGAATCGGTCTATTCGTTCGTCAGTTATCGTCTCCACAGGTCCACTGACACACACACATAGACATCACTTCAAAAATGTTTGATTCGTGATCAGGGATGCTTGAAACGTGCTCTCCCGTCGAAAACTCGAATTCGAATTTTCTACCCCGTCACAATACTTTCCTTATACATTATGTATATAAGGAAAGTAATAAAATACTTACAATATTTATCATATTTATTTATCATGTACACAGTTATTATTTTTCAGAATATATTTACTTATTTAATAATTTGTATTTTTATGATAAAATCATACGCTTGTAAATCGAATTCATAGAGACATTTTCCAGCTCATTCCTTCAAAAACCTATAATTTTGGATGTATGAAATAAAAAATGGAAAAACAGAAATACAGTTTAAAAATTCGAAAAATTCATATTGAAAAAATTATCTGTTTAGCAGACTTCACACATCATTTGATTGCTTAGTTTTCATTTTAACATTCTGCTTATATTAAAATAATTTGCCTCAATTTCCATCTGTTCCATTATTATTATTAGACTTTTCTCTTCTCTTACTGTTGTTGGGCATTTAGGCTATGGACATGTGCCCTTACAAGAATTGCAAGAAATAGAAGAAAGCATTTATCAGTCATAGCTTTTACTGAAATGCCCAAACCATTAATGGCAGTTGCAATGTAGCCAAGCAATTTAGGGAATTGGTCTTATTTTATCTTGTTTGAAAGTAAAACCGTAAGCAGAACAGAATATTTTCGTTTTTACGTTCCATTCTTAGTGTTAAAACAACGGTTCTTTCGATTTTCTTTAAATAGTTAATTGGTTTAAACTACTGTGTTTGGATTATACATCTGTAATTTTTTAGAATACATGTTATATTGTTAAAAAGTATAACACATACTCAAAAAAAATATTTTAAATTATATTATAAATTATCCGCTTAATTACCAGTTTTTAAAATTTCTATTACCTACATACTTCGTGATCACATCATTTACTATAATTGAATCTTTTCTTAACGCGCATATAGGCCAAGCCAAGACGCTGCGTTACGGGGTGCCTGCATCCGGAGACACTTACCCCCCACATCTGATATATCAGAAAATCCTTTAGGTATTGCGAGTATTGAGATGGAGCTATGCACTCCGCTCTTGAAGGGTACTGAGTGTAGGTTGCTTTTATTTCATTGAAGATGGAGATTCTGTCTTGGATAACTGATCTGACGAGTAGGTTACAAAGGGAAGAGAAGGTTGGGAACCATAAAAACAGTCAGGCAATCAGAACGATTGGACTGAGGAAGGGATTGACAAGATAAATAAAAGTTTACTTGTAAGTTCAAAAGTAAAGATTTAAACAAGATAAACAGAATTTAATTTTGAGTTTTGAATAATATTAATTTTGCGTTAATAAAGAAATAAGTAAACAATTAAGTAAGTTAATAAAAGGGATGATAACCAACGTGAATAAGAGTACTGCTCACACACAAATAACGCGGACAAAGTTAGCGATTCTATTGGCCTGCGGCTGGGCGGAGAAATAAGGGAGTCAATGCCTTTACTGTAAAGTGTCAATGCCTTTACAGAGGTATAGGAGTGGCGCCATCTATCGTCTTCGGTCAAAGAAAGGAAAGGAAAAAAGAAGTACCAAAACTAGAAAATTCCTGTTTGAAAAACAAGGTAGCGATATTTCTTCTATTTAGTTCCGTGGGAAAAAAATAGAAGATGTCGAGGCCTACGTTTCTTGAGATAGGAAGGCGTGATCGGATAGCGTACATATATAACTTATAGTCAAATAATCGCTATAAAATACTATTTCGTTTTCTTTCTGAAAATTATTGTACACAAATATTTAAAATAATTTGATTATATATATATATATATATATATATATATACCGGGTGGTCAGAATTAAAACACCCCTACTCTGAGCTCTTTATACATCGGACTACTCAGTGTAAGGGCTCCAAAATAGTTGAGCCCACTATTCAAGACATGGAAAAAGGGATTACCCGAAAAAAAATAGATCCAGAAACACCGATAGGTGGCGCTGTACAACAGAAAATATGCTGAAAAGACACACAATAATCACAAAACAACAAACACATGCGATATGGAATTTTTCCTTTTAAATTTCTTTTGCTGATATGAAAAAAAAGAAGATAAAAAAGTGAAGAAACTTAAACTGTCATTGTAACTGCAATTTCGCACTATAAGCAAAAAATTTTGCATAAACCCTTGGTTTGCTACTACTATGTTTTGGGCATAAAAGGGGATAAAACTGGGAAATTTTCATTCTTATCAGCGATGGCTGTCACACTGCCAGAACGCGCTTTGCTTGTGAAGCTGTTTTATGAAAACAAAGGACATGCTGCAGCTGCACTTCGAGAGTTTCGTCGACGTAAGAATTTGCTCAAAGGACCATTACTTCCACAAACTCTCAGGAGAATGATTGCTCGAATCGTGAAAACTGGATATCTTGGAGTTCAGCCGGGTCGAAGACGCAAATCGACACGTTCAGATGTCGTTGACGATGTTGCCACCGCTATTGTTGAACAATCAATGGATAACGTTATAGGCTGTAGTAGTGCACGTGGAGTGTCACGACATTTGGGTGTTCCCTACAGCACAGTGCGGAACGTACTGAGAAACATAGTGCATTTTTTCCCGTACAAAATTAGTCACAATCACCACTTGCTGACCATCGACAGGGAGATGCGACTGACCTTTGTATTGACATTTCTGGCTAGAGTTGAAGTGGATGCATCGTGGCCATGGCAGATTCTATGAAGCGATGAAATGCATTTCCATCTAAGTGGAACAGTCAACACCCATAACTGTCGCATTTGGAGCATGGAAAAACCTCGTACCTTCCAAGAGATTCCACTTCACTCACCGAAAGTTACATTCTGGTGTGAATTCGCAGCCACATTCATTCTTGGACCTTTCTTTTTCAAAGAGGCTACTCCCAATGGACCTGTGACATGCACCGTGACGACCAGGAGGTACAAAAACATGCTCGAAAATTTTGTTGTACCCCAACTGCAACAGCACCAATGTCTTGATTCAATTACCTTTATGCAAGATGGAGTGCCTCCACACATTGGACTCTGTGTACAACAGTTTCTTCGGCAACATTTTACTAATGGTAGAGTAATTAGTCGTGTATTTCCGACAACCTGGCCATCTCGTTCTCCAGATCTTAATCCCTGTGATTTTTGGCTGTGGGGATACTTAAAACGTCTTGTTTATCGAGGACGTCTGGTAACCTTGGCAGATTTGAAAGACAGTATCACTCTGCTTGTGAGAAGCATCTCAATCGACAAATTACGATCCGCAGTTGAACAAGCTGCCCACAGACTGCAGATTTTACATCTTGAAGAAGGGAACCGTATTGAGCAGCATTCCTTGCATCGATAAGGTCCTTGTGATATGAATGTTTGGTACGTTCGAATAAAATGTGTTACAAATGTGTATCTTGTGTCTTTTCAGCATATTTCCTGTTGTACAGCGCCACCTACCGGTGATTCTGGAACTAATTTTTTATAATCACTTTCCCCATATCTTGAAGAGTATGTTCAACAATTTTGGAGCTTTTACACTGAGTAGTTCGATCTATAGAGAGCTCAGAGTAGGGGTGTTTTAATTCTGACCACCCGGTATATATATATATATACACATATATATATATATATATATATATATATATACACACATATATATATATATATATATATATATATATATATATTAATTAGGAAATAAGAAAAGAAAAGTCAGCCGTTATGTCGGTGCGAAAGACTGGGGGAGTAAACACCCTTTCCCATACTACAGCCAAATATAAAGTTAATCAGAAAAAATATGGAGGGAAACTCGGAATAGCTCCAAATAACAAATTCCCCCCCTCCACCAAATGTATACAATTAACACCAAACATGTAATCGGCAATATTTCTTACCCCAAATATAAACCCCCACCGTCTTATACCTTATCCAAATCAGACCCCCTCCCTCCGCCCCAGACGTGCATAATTAAAAAAAGTATCCCGACACCACATTTAAACTGTATTCAAAACGATCTTCCGCGTGGCGTTCTTGCCGTATCCTGGAAGTATATAATATACAGTTAACTTTCAGTTATATATTTATTATAATACGAGATGTAATATCTAATGATAACCAACAATAACGAAAGTCTCAACGATTGCTTCAATATTAGAGCTTTGAATAAAACATTTATTTATAATTGTTTAAATAATTGAAATATTAATTATTTCAAAAGAAAGAGCATCTGCGTTCACAACGACGAAAATGAATATATTCACGATAAATGGAGGATAAATGGTTCAAAAAATAAAATGTTAATTTCAAAATTATATAAAAAATCTTTGAAAATCAGTATAAAAATGTAAGGCGATTTTCAATATTTTTAAACATGATGTCCTCCAAAACATAGTTAGTTGCTTTGTTGTATGAAAAAGAAAAGGGATATTGTATCACAAAAATTGCATTAAACGATAGATTTTCTGGATGGGCATCTGTTTAGTTCTTTTTGAGACTTTCTTTCCATCGTCTGGGATAATATATTCAACAATGAAATTCTAGATGTATTTATTTAATTTTATAAATTTGCTCAACTCTCAGCTCCATTTAAAATAAATGGAGATCGCAGCGATATAATTGAGGTATGAGTTAAATTTTTAAAATGGGTCTCAGTGTCACACTTTTCAGGAAATTATTGGAATTTTTCCGCCTTTAAAAATATTTGAGGAAAAATTATGAACTATTGACTTCTACGAAATTTCGGTTTCCTTAACTCCTTTCGAAAAATCTTTAGTTCGCGTTTAATAAAATTGGTAGCTCACATCAAAATATGAAGACGTTGCGTTTTAAGGACAGGGTCGAATTCTCCCCCCCCCTCTTTCTTTAAAGCTTTTTGCGAAAATGTTCATATTTAATAAGTTGCTCGCGTGAATATTGAGATATTGGGAAAGCCTACTTATTTAGCCTTCCAATTAACCTTGCAATATATTAGTTTATGATTCAAAAGTCTTTATTAAAAATGTTTCATTTGTAAATTCAAACGATCTTAAACAGATACTTTTCTGTTATAAAAGAACAATTTTTATTCTTTTAAAATAATTTGTTTTGATTCTGAATTTTAAAAATATATTTCAAAAGCATATTTTCTCAGTTTAACAAACTTCACGCATCAATTGCTTTCTGCTGTGTTCTACTTCTTTCTCATTATAACATTATGTTTTTATTGAAGAAATTTGGCTCAGTTTCCATCTTTTCGCCAT